>OMLM01009027.1:30687-50798 GCA_900302695.1 Helostoma temminkii | reverse complement strand
AGCACAATAACACTTGACGAATTAACATGGAAACCAATCAAGTCCCCCTTGAGCAAGCATTTAAGCGACTGTGGAAAGGAAAAACTCCCTTCCTTCTTTAAGGGAGGAAGAAACCTCCAGCAGAACCTGGCTCAAGGTGGGCGGCCATCTGCCTTGACCGGTTGGTGTGTGAGTAAGTATAGATGGAGCAGGGCATAATGATATAGACAACAGGAATGACATTATCAGCACAAGGGTTGAAAAGCAGGGTGAAACAGCAACTACATTCAGTTATATGAAATCAGGAAAAGCTCTCCGATAAAAGTATGTTTTCAGAAGTGATTTAAAAGAGCTTACTGAGTCAGCTGATCTAATATTCTCGGGCAAGTCATTCCAAAGCTTTGGGGCTCTAACTGCGAAGGCTCTGTCGCGAATAACATCAAGTTACTAACAATGAATACTCATTCAGGTAGCCAGAGTTATGTAGTGGTCTGCTATATGTGCCAAAATGACCAGCAGTCCCAAATATCTCTAAATCCCCAGACAGTTTGTCCACAGATTGCACTTCCTCCACAACTAGAGCCAACAAAACTGTTTATTCTTACTACACTGGCTTCCACCACTACTACTCCACTACTCTCAACTCTTTTTAGTGGTATTAATATACTGTAAGAAGGGTTTCCAGCAATATGAGGTATGTTCGTTGTGAGGCAACAGAATTTTTCTGCCTGACATTGGTCATGAATAATACAAAGGATCGACTGAGAGCCCCTCATTGGTATCTGTATAATGATGGAAACTCCTATTTGCCCAAGCACCAATAGTAACATTATAGCCATCTCTCGCATTTTTCTGTCCTCTACCCAACTCACAACTCTCTTAGTTCTCTCTCTCTCTTTGTTTTACTTGATGGATTTTCTTCTCATTATTGTGGGGCTCTTCTCTGCTCTCTCTGCGTGGTGACCATTTTCCCTCGATTTTTGGTAAAGACAGCCTCCTGCATGCACCATGGTTCCATCACATGTTTAGTCCTCCTCAGAGAAGCAGCATTATACAGTAGCAGTAGGTTTGCCTGCTATTTGGCTCACTGCTACTCTAGGTTTAATTTGTGCTTAAGTTTGCCTTATTTCTGAGCAATGTGTGACAGCTGAAAACATGAATTGCCTGGGGTGAGTACATATTTATTTATAGTATATTTACTATTGAATTACTATGTTTTTATTCAATATGGCTGTGTACAGTAGTTTATTTTATTAGTGTCTTTAAGTTTGGCATCTGCATCTGTTACAAAATGAAATCAGTGTAATTATTTATATGAAGTTGGATGTAAGTATTTAATGTTTGATACAGTACAGGGCGATGGCTGCTGTTAATGTTTGCTGTTAGATATTTTTAGCTTCAAAATCTCCTAGCTGTTCACAAGGATCTCTTCAAGGCAGTTTACTGTACAGCTTAAGTCTATAAATTATTATTTCAAGTAAACTGTCAACAGCATCTTTGTGTAGTTTGATCTGATGTCACCACACCACAACATGGATGCCTGATATAAGTAATATTTAGTTAATAAAAAAGCTATTGTGCTTGTGACAGAAGCTGTAAGGATGAGACATCCTGTGCTTTACAGATGGAAACTATTGCCACGTGTCTGCCAGAGAGAGAGAGAGAGAGAGTTTGTATTTGCTACATAATGAGGACCAAAAACATATTTTCTTTACAGAGTGAGGACATTATGTTTTTGTCAGGGCATTTAGCTGATAGTCACAATTTCAAAGTGTGGTGTTTTATTACTGTGTTTTAGGTTTAAGGGTAGGCATTTGGTGATGCTAAGGGTTAGAATAAGGAGCTAGGAAATGTGTTATGTCAAAGAGTTTCCCCACAAAGATTGAAAGACTAGTTTGTGTGTGTGTGTGTTGACTTTTGCATTAAAAATATATTATTTTTTTAACCTTACAATATTATGGTGCAAAAACCAGGAACTGGGGTTGCACAAGCCAGTGTACTCTGAGTGTCGGTCCCAAGCCCGAAAACTGGGGAGGTTGCATCAGTGTGAAACCTTTGTCAAATCAATGTGCAGACCATGCTCCTCTGTCGGGACTCCAACCAATAGATAAGCCAAAGGAAAACAAACCTTACCATATTGTAGTGAGTCTGTACCATATGTGCCCACTCTAAAAATTATGTTCTGTAATGCTTGATGTCAGCACTAGCATTATGGTCATAGAGATTAGTTTAAAAGCTTAATGTAAATGAGAAGAATGAGAGTGATCAAAACTTGACTGTGGTTGGTCAAGCCAGAGTGCAGTTACTAGCTCATTTACATGCTGGGCACAAAGCTCCTTTTTCAGTAGCGTTGATAATGATAGTGTTTAATCTTAACTCCAAGAGCCAGTGGCTGGAGCTAGTGTTAAGCTGCTGCACTGCACAAAATGAAAGACATGAGAGGCTCATTAGCACCCTGAAAACTGCTTTTCTCATTACAATGAGTGCTGAGCACAACTGGTAGAACTAGGGCCTGCTTTATATAACCTGTTCATAAAAGACTGTTTGGTACAATGTGTACTGTGAATGAAGGGATCAGCAAAATCTGATGAAAGATCCTGACTTGTTTTGTTTTGGTTAAGATGTGTTGCAGAAAACCCAACAAATCAAACATTTATTTATATGTGGTTATTTTATTAGTGCGCTCTATTAAGTGTGTAAACAAATCAAATCAATCAAATTGG
Organism: Helostoma temminkii; assembly: GCA_900302695.1. Taxonomy (NCBI): domain Eukaryota; kingdom Metazoa; phylum Chordata; class Actinopteri; order Anabantiformes; family Helostomatidae; genus Helostoma; species Helostoma temminkii. The sequence goes on along the minus strand of OMLM01009027.1, from coordinate 48,096 downwards.
TACATTTTGATTAATGCTCTATTATAAGATGGAAGATGGATATTGAATTTTTAAAATTTTGTTATGCAGTTAAAAACTAATTGTTCAAGACTGAATGATGGAAAATAAACTTTCCCACAACAGCTGGTGAGATGATGATGATAATGATGATTATGAATAACACAATGAACATTATGTTTAAACTTCTCTCTAACTTTTTGAGTAGTTTACGCTCTCTAAGTTCAACTTCTACTCCTGTAATACTGTTACACTATATGTGTTACTTACCATCTATCATCTTATTATTGCCTTTTGGTCGCTGGTCACAAAAAGGCACATGGTCTCACTTTAAAGTCATTTGCTGGTTCAGCTTCCAGCTGCCACGTCCAATAGATTCTCATTGGATGTTTTTTACATCCAATTAAAAATCTTAACTGAAAACGAAGCTTTTTTTTTTTGATGCAAGTTGGCTTCGGGCTACCATCACAGAGATCTTGTTATTATTACAAAACTCAGCCTTAGAATTATTGTCACTCATCAATAGACAGAAAACATATTGTGTCAAAAATTGAATTTATACAGTATATGAGGTGTGATATACAGTGTTAGTAGATTTTTTCAGATATGTCTGACCTCTTTTACCTGCACAATTTTTAATCATCATTCCTGGACACAGACCAGGAACCATGTGATGCTCATATAATTCTTGTATAATTCCAGTGACTTTATTCATAACTGTGTGACCCACCACTGTGAATGAAAAAAGAGTCTCCACAACACTTCCGCTGTTATTTTTGAGCATGCATATAATCTTGTCAACTATATGTGTGTTTAAGATTGGCAGTGAACACACGTTTAACATTAAATTTCCTGCTTGAGCCACATCTGGGCACTGAAAATGAAATGAGGTCTCCTCTTTGTAGTTTTCTGCTTGTCATTCCTCCCTTTTGAGAAATCTGTCCCTTCCTCCCTGCTTGCCTCTTCTTCCACAACCCTCCTTCAGATAATTATAGATCTCTGTTCTTTATAAATGAGGTCAAATCAAAGCACCCATTTAGAGTTGATGCAGAAAACTTTTTTGTGATGAGGTGGCTGTTTCAACAGATGGCTGAGGTGGATGGACATCTGCATTCGTAAATGCATAATACTAATAGCAGCCACACACACTCCGTGTGAGAGACAGGGACATGTTAGCACTGTGATGTGAACAGATGACAAACAGTAAAGCACAGATAGCAAACAGATCGGGACTGTGTGGGCTGCTACACCTACATCACATTTATTTATATCTCAGCTCAGGAGTCTGCTCATTGTTACCAGTAGTGTGTGCTACACTGCTGGTAAGGCAGCTTTGTCTCAGACTGCAGTCAGATACATGTACTACACTTTGAACCTGAGCAGAATCCTAAAAATATGTGTCTTTAACTGAACAGACTTGTTCCAAAATGAGACACCAACTATTTCCTAAAAGTGGCAGCCACTTTAAAGCAAGTGATGGAATATATTCACACCAAATGGTAAATGTTTTTTCCAGAGGATAGTGGATTAAAACCGCAGACTTTATATGTATGTTTTAATCTTTGAAGATATTCTGCTAAAAATAATCTTTGTCAGAGCAACAAAAAAAATATGAAATGAAAAGTAATAATAAAGTAATATTAAGTTTTTTGGGGGCAGTTCTTGAAATGTTTGATTATTATTGTGAAGATCTAATGGGACTACTTAAAGAGTGACAGTCAGTAAGGTCAGTAATTAGTCAGTTTCTATCATACGGCAGGATTTTGTGGTGTGTTGTGGTGCTGAATGGAGAGCTCCTGGAAAGAGGGTAGCAGCTGCCACAGTGAATTTTTTTATCGTACCACTGGGGGTCACCACAAATATCTTTTTTCTTTTTCTTTCTTTCTTTTATTTTTTTCAAAAATGTCAATTTTATTATTAATGCTCTGCAAATTATGTGAATGGTAGATTATTATTGCATTGAGGTTTATAACAAGCTATAAACTCCAATGCAAGAATTACGCAAGGCTAAGGATGATCTATATTCACATGAATATCTTTTGTAAGTACCTGAACAACTCTGGATAATAAGAAAAGCAGTAGTCAGCACACATTTTCTGTGTAGTTGCCATTTTTCTTATTAAGCTGTCAAAGTTGTTTTTATGCAGCTTATTTAGTTTCTTGTGTGTGGTGGAAGCTTCTTTCTGTCAGCATGTTTGTTGCTAATTACTCCACTGGTACAGTTTTACACAGAACATGTGACACCCTGTTTGCTTGTGCCTGATTCATCTGATCAGCAGCTCATCAGCGAATCAGCTAAGCAGAATGCATCAGACTGTTGTAGGTGGGAATCAAAATGGTTGTTTGTGCAAAATTGTGTTCACGAGCAGCTCTTAGTTGGATCTTTGTGCCACTGTGATTAACAACCATGGGATCAAATTTTCTGACTCACTATCAGTTGGGATTTTGGTTCCCTTTTAGTTTCCACATTTCCTTTGGGTCTGATTAAAAAAAGACTTTGTGCTAACATATGCAACATGCTGTGTGTTTATAGTGTGTAGGCTTCTGTGAGTATGGTCTTGTTTTCTCTTCTTATGACAACACATTAATACTCATCAGTGGTGAGTATTAATTAATACTTAATGCATTAAGTATTTGTTTTAATAAATTAGGGGATTTGGTTCATTTTTAAAGGTGCAATGTAGTAGGCTTTAAGCAGTAATTTAACACATACTTATTTGATTTCTTGTTGAGCATTTCAGCAATCATATGTGTATGGTAAATACTAAAAGTAGCCAGACAACCAGAACTTAAGATAACTGGAAACAACTACCCTGGCTCTGTAAAAAGGTGACGTATTTCCTTTTACTCAAGAATATTATGCTTTGTGTACATTACAGTGTTGTCAATGAAAGCCATTAACCACAAAACATATTCAGAAAAGCTTTTCCATCACTATTTGTGCCAACCATAAAAGCTGGTGAACTTGTCCTTCAAGGTTAGACATACAGTTGATTGTGTGTATGTTGTTTGTATGTGTGTGGGTGGGTAGCAGTCTTGTCTCTTAGCAGCCGTTTTGATCACTTGAATGAAAAGTTGTTTTCTGTTGTCAGCTGAGTCCTTGTGTGGGAGACAGCTCAGTTTGCTTTGTTCCCATATTCAGCTGTGATGTGTGGTAAACAGCCAGCACTCCATATGACACAGCATGTGCAGTGCACACGTATGCCTCTCTTTGACATTTAGCGAGTTTATTGTGCTACAAAATATTCTTAATCTGTTTAGGAAGGCTCACTATGTACGTGAGATCTGAGATCTGTCTATATCTGCAGCAATTATGAAAAGCTGTCAAGTCAGATTTATAATCTTGTTTAAATATTCTTTTATAAGATCATTACTATCAGTTCTCACATGTGTACTTGTATTTCCTCAAAGTAAGGCATCATATTGGTGCCAAAGGTTATGTATCATATTTATTCTTGTACTGAAAATTTTTCATTAATTGTAAAAATTATTAAATTGATTAAAAAAATATCTGAAAAATTTCTATAGCAGAATTTCTTCACACAGTTTGCTTTAGAGATGCTGGTGTGTAGGTAATGTGACATGTGGACAAACCTGGGCTAGTTGTACTAATTCATTTGTACTAATGTCTAATGATGTCTTCTGGCTGTAGCTTTATTTTCTGTACAGATATTAGATTAGTCTGGAGTCTTCTCGTTTAACTCTGAGCATTTAATAGATGCTATCACTTTACCAGGAATATATGATCTAGTATTTAATGCTTACAGGGGACAAAAAACATTCTTGTCTTGGTCTTTCCTGCTTAAATTTACATTTTTGGTTCATTAAACTCAGTTTGATCAGAAATGCAAGACATTTTTTATGTTGCAAACAACTGTTGTAGACGTGCAGAGGCCCATTATGAGCAAACGTTAGTCCTGTGTGCTTGCTAATGTAAATTTATCAGTTTAAAAGGCTAACTGTTAATTTTTCAGTTTGCAATTATGTTAGCTTTGCTTAAAACATGTTTTCATGAAAAACAAAGAGATTTCTATGTGACCCCAGTGGTACTGTATGCTAGATTCTAGTGGAAACATACATGACTGTTAATCTATCCACTGAGTGCTGGTGTTTGTTATGTTATGTTAAACATAAAGAACTGTTAAAACACAAGTTTCTGTGTCAAAATGTGAAAATCATTAAGGTCCAAGGTGGACTAAGTGATGACATCTTCCTGCTCTGTGCTCACACACAGAGTGGCACAGAGGTGATGAGTGGACGGAAGTGTAGGAGAGAGATACTGTAGATGGAGAGAGGGAGAGAGAGAGAGATGGCAGAGGAGAAATCCCATGCTTGCTCACTCCCACACCTTTTTTTCTCTTGCTGTATTCTGACTCTGGTAGCTCTCGCTGCAGTAGTGAGATTCCAGCGAGCAGTAAGTGATGCCAAGATCCTTCACAGTCTCTCAGAAAAAGACCTTTTCTCTTTTCCGCTTAGCTTCTTTTAATCTGTCTGAAGACTCCTGTCACCTACAGGGAGAAAAACTCATTCCCTGTCAGTCAAAAGCTTTTTTGTTTGAGTCTTGAGGGAGGAAGCCTGTTGATTTGAAATAGTGTGGACTGTGAAGATTATGTCAGCAGCAATCAAGTTTTTCATCACTTTTTAATCTCTGCTCGTGCTGGATGTTTGACTTGCTGCTGTTATTTTTGTGGAAATCCAAGATTTTTTGTTATGGACTGTGTGTTTTCAAATTGGATAGAGGTGGATCTGTGATATAGGTTCATTCTCTTTCCTGCTCTTATTTCCTACCACAGCTCTTGAACTAACATCTGAACTAACATCACCCCTTTTTATTTTCATCACATGCCACCATGTTTGCCAGAATCTTCATTCCCAAGAAGCACCGGCAGCGTTTTGATGAGGCTGTCTCCCAGAATGTGATCAACCGGCTCTGCCGCAGCAAGAGCATCAGTGAGCCACAGGGCAGGATCCGGCGGAGTCGGAGCGAGGATCACTCTGAGCGGCACCATGGGTCCAAACGGGCCAGCTCGGTGCCTAGAGATGGAGGAGAACCTGGAGGGAGGGGTGAAGCAGAGAGAGACAGGGGCAGAAAGTCTGTCTCCGGGATACCTCCACATCCTCCCATTGGACCCAATCAGAGGTGAGCACATGATGCCTAATTTGTTGTTTTTGATAAAGATATGGTGCTCTTTAAGTTTTGCACCTGTTTATGTATTGTTTAAGACTGACAACAAGTTAACCTCAACACACAAGGTTCGTGTTCATCTTCATATGCAAGCAGGATATTTAGAACACGTATATCTCCTTCATAAAGTACTGTTGAGAAGCTTCATTAAAAAAAAAACGTGTCTAGTTTTTACATGTTAATTTTTCATGTAGCCTATTAATCGTGTCTTTAGCTCCCACAACTAAAGCTGTCATATGCATGTATGTGTATGTGTGTATCTATTGCATGCTAACTGATAACACAATTGTCAAGTTAATAACACCACTGTGGACTACACACCCACATTCTCACACTAAGTTAACTAAGTAAATCCAAGAAAAGATGTACTTTCATCTACACAGGAGTGACAATATATGGCTTAACATTGGCAGGCCCCTTTTTAACAGGAGACAAGCTGCTCGTCATAAATGGCAGAGATTATATCATATGTAATAAGTGGCACAATCAAAATGAGAAGTTGTGCTTTACCATCCCTGAACTGAATAAGCCCCCTCAAGAGTGTTGTGTAACGCTTGTGTCAATGCAGTAACTAGACAGACAGACAGACTGGAATATAAGTAGAGAGATGGAAAGGAGGAAAAAATTCAGAGACAGATTGACAGATCTAGAATAGTCGTGGTCTCATATTCAGTTTGTCAGATGTGCTCAAGGCTGATGCTGCATCACTCTTTGGCTTTAAAGCCCAGCTTTACACACACACACATACAGCACCCAGTGCACCCATCTGCATTTAGCTCACGTTACATAACAGCCAGTAACCACAGCTATTAAAGAACAGATTTGTCTCTTTTCTCTTCCCCCTACGTCCCCCTTTTTCATTTTCCTCCCTGTTTACATATCAAGATTGTTTTGCCTTGAGTCGTTTCCATGGCAACACACTGTGGATAGACAGCGACAGTGTCTCATCTTTGATGTAACGGGAGGTTCCACTAAGTATTTCTCCACTGGGAGCAAAGTGCCACCATCAGCAAAATGTGATATCTTTTCCCATTTTGAGTGTGTCCTGAATTCTCTTTATTCAGTCAGACGCCTGAGTGATGTAGTGTTGAGGCTGGTCTAGTTGTTGTAGTTGTTATATAAAAACAAAAAATCAGCCTACATGACAAAGATGGCTTGCAAAAAAGAAGAACGTCATATCCCACAGGTTCAGACTCCCACCTACAGGAAGTGACAAATCAAAACAAAAGTGAAGCACAAACAGATTTATAAACAGCAAAGAGAAAATGGTCAGTACACTGACAGCTGGGCTCTGCGTCCATTCACAGAAAGGTTGTCGAGCATCAGCGTAGTGAGATAATAACAATTCAGTCAGTGATACAAGTTACTAAGAGAACTAATGATGTGTTTGCTTCCAGTTTTTCCAATATTCGATTTTCTCAGTTTTGGGCTAGTATAAGGGGTTCTAGCCCGTGAAACGTTTGGACACATTAGTGCTGTTACCAGGCCAAAGAGGTAGACTTTAACTCAGAGATGAAGCATTTGTTTGTTCATTTGTTCTTTCAGTTAAATGTATTTTGTTTAGATATGCCACAGTATTCATAAGCTGAAGCTGAAAAGTATTTAGCACAAAAAGTAGTCTACATCCTTCAGATTGCAGGTACTGAGAAAAAACACTTTAATTGCTAGTAGTTTAAAATCTAATTAGAAAAGATATCAGCAGTAAATCCAACATTTCATGTGACTTAGTCAATGAATTTCTGCCATTTCCCTGTGTGAACTATGAAATCACAGTGTTGCTATGAAAGCAGTGTGAAATTAATGTATTAAGTTGTAAAAGATCCCATTATTAATGCAGCAGAGCTACTTTACCTTTTTATTTTAGTGTGAACAAATGTCAACAGCGTCGTTCTCGTCACATCATTCATCTCACATCCCATCTATGTTCTCAGGATTGTTCGTGTCTACAGGGGGAAGAAGAACTTTGGTTTCACGCTGCGAGGCCACGCTCCCGTCTGCATCGACTCTGTTATTCCAGGTACTGCTTTCATAATAAAAGCCCGTACATTGCCTCCGCTGTGTGTGTGTGTGTGTGTTTGTTTGTGTGTGGAGATTTGACCCTAACGTTGTCGTGTGTTGGCTGGCGAGGCGGGGGCGGGGTATCTTTTATGTGGGTGAGTCGGTTGTGGTGCCAGCTGTTTGGGGTTGAAGGTGATCAGAACGTCTTTGTGTAACTATGAGCGTACCAGGAAGTGGACCTGTATGACTCACCATTGAAATGTTAAGAGGAAAACACTCAGAACAGGCTGTGCTGTGCACTTATAGCAGTCAATCAATGCTACGCAGTCACATTCATGGATTTCACACTGATTTCTATGTGTAGCTGGAGTCTGCATATCCCGTATGTTTGTATGTTTGTCTACTGAAGGGTATGGGAGTACAGGTGATTCAATCATAATTGAATGATCATAAAGGATTATTGTTTTCTAGAACATTTTATTATCATTCATACATTCATTTCAGTAACTTGATTACTTAACATGGCCGTTGTTGAGTCTTATGGACCCCCACAGAGTCACATGTGCTGTACATGCTCTGTAATGTTTCTACAGCTGCTGTTGTTTAAAATTCAATAGATTTACATCAGAATGTTGAACTAACTACAGAGCCCAGTTTATTGGCTCCTTCAGATCAACAATGCAGACATTTTTATTGTTTAATTTTTAATTAGTAAGCTTGCTTGCAGCTGGGCTGTTTCCACTGCTGAATGAATTTTGGGATAAAATACACTGAGCTGCTTTTTACCAGAGATTTTATTGCCATGGAAATCAACCTCACTGTTAAATATTTGTCTGGGTAATTGCTACTTAGAGCTTTTGGTGAGCATGTTAATTACTTTTATTTTTTAAATTTCCAGCAGTAAAAGGTTATTAAATTAACTGTTATTGCTTTCTGAAATAAAAGTAGCAAATGAGAGTCTGTGAAGTTACTACTGAGGGAGTTTGCCAGGTTTCTTGAAGAGGGTGGTGTGTGTGTGTGTGTGTGTGTGTGTGTGTGTGTGTGTGTGTGTGTGTGTGTATTTGATGATGACGGCATTGTTCCCACCCACCACCATCTCCCACCATCATGTGCTAAAGCAGCCAGAGCGAACTGACTCAGTGGGCCGTATGGAGGTTGGTATGGAGATGGTGGGGGTGGATAGCATGTTTCTCATCGTGATCTGAACACAGATTCTTTACTGTTAACAAGGAAAACACCAGCCGATGAATGTTCCTGAACATGTACAGACTATATTGTCATATGAAGAAATTGTTATGTCAAAACTATGGATGAAAAACAATTAAACGTGTCACTCAAAGTGAGCAAAATTCAGCTGTGAGTTGACAGATGAGGAGGCGATGCTGGATGGGTACAGTGCAGTCAAAATAGATTCTGCTGGGGACTGTTTGGACAGCACTGTTTCCTAAGGTAATACGATTTAGCATGGAGATGATCTTGTGTGTTGAGGGGCTTTGTTAGTTGTCATACATTTATTGACAGCATCACATTAGTCACTATCTCTCCCTGCTCAGCCCGTCTGTTCAGTCCGCCTTGCTATCTTGTGCCAGGATCCTTATTTGAGTCACTGATTGATGTTTGATTTTGTGCCATTTCTTTTTCCTTCTCAGACAGTCCAGCTGAGGAATGTGGACTGAAACCAGGTGACAGAATCCTCTTCCTCAATGGACTGGACATGAGGTTTGTCTTTAATAGATAATATTTCCACTAGCAGTAGTAGTAGTAATTTGTCTTTGCCTACTGTCCAAGTTCTTGAGCTGAGGCAATATATTTAAAGATATCAGGCCTTGTTTATTTCAGGAAAAGCCATCTGCTGCCCGTATGATTAGCATCGTTCACGCTGCCAGATAAGCCATCACAGAGCAAAAGTTTTTATTTGGTTTTCTCTCATCATTAGTTCAGTTTTTCAGCTGCATTTTTCACCTAAAAAAGTATATATGCTGCACTCTGCTTTCTGTCAGCCACCTTTAGGGAAAAGTGGAAGTCTCACTCAATAATATGTTGAGTTAAAATTTTTACTGTCACATTTAACTTTTCCAATTTTATTGATAGTATAGGACTACAGCAAAGATGGCTGCACTATGAGCCTGTACTGAGGCATATACTGTACAGCACCAGTGTGTTAAATTTAGAGCTAACTTACTGATGTGCTCATATGCTAACGGTGCAATATTGTGATGTCTAAAAAGTAATATTTATACCATTCACCGTGTTTGTTTAATATATTGCTTAATACAATAATAATTAACACAACATGTGGGAGGAAAAGTAAGGAAGATCATATTCATTCAATCTTCCTGAAGAGAACAAAGTTACAGTATTTTTTAGAGTGGGCCTAAATAGTGGACCGAATATGTGAGATCAAAGCTTCTGGATCAGATAAACACTGACATACACTAAATTATAATGTAGCTAATGAAAGCTGATTTGGGAGGAATTTAATACATGGACACTTTGTACAGTTATTAGGCAACAACTCTATAAGATTGATATTTATTAACCTTGACATGTGTCTGTGCACGTACAGTATGTATGGGGTGATCCATGTGAACACAAACTTCTGTGGAGCCTGAACTTTTCTCGTAGGAGTCAGCATAGCTCTCTCATGCATCTTCTTGACCTTATGCCTTTCAATTTTTGGAGGAGCAGGAGTGGGAGTGCAGATAAGAAATTCATCGTGGATGAAGTTGAATTGTATATATATGATCTCAGGAAATACAGTATCAACCAATGTATCAGCAAGTATATCCAACTCTGTGTGGAAAAATTGTATAACTCACCCCGCCACCCTGATAGCCATGTGAAAGAAGAACCACAGAGCTGCTCCCATGTCTGCCTGATGGACTGATTTGATTGGCGCTGTATAATTTTGCTGTGTTCCCTGATAACACGGCACTGTAGAAGTAGGAGGTGATCAAGAAAACAGTGGGAGTTGTTCACCACCACAGGGAGAAAGAAAATAAAGTATGTGGGTATTTACAAAGCAAGCATATGGTGTATGGCATCTACAAAATGTGGACAATTACTGTACATTTTTGTTTGTTAAGTCCACTAATATAAGTAGTACATGATTCTGTCAGTATGTCGCATTAGGTTTAATTTCCCCCATCTGCTTTCCAACTAGAAGCCTATTAGCTATTCATCATTTATCATTCTTCTCATGTGGCTCTCTTATTTTCACCCTTTAGGAACTGTTCCCATGAGAAGGTGGTGTCCATGCTGCAGGGCAGTGGGGCGATGCCCACCCTCGTGGTGGAGGAGGGTCCATCTGAGTATTCTTCAGACCAAACAGATCCAGAGGAATCTCCTAGCTTGGCCCCCACCACATTACCTCGATCCAGGTCAGTACACACCAGCAAATCTGACATTTTGCTTTGACATTTTCTGCAGTTCATGGTCTGCTGATTCAAAGAACCCAACATCAGTCTTTCTGTTAAAGAGTGGCACTGCATTTTTTTTAAAGGCATAGAAAAAATGATGATTGTCCTTCACTGTGTTGGCTGCCCAGGTCTCCAGCCCTCAGCTCTCTGCAGTGGGTGGCAGAGATTCTTCCCCCAAGCATTAAAGTTCATGGGCGGACTTTCAGCCAGCAGCTGGAGCACCTGCTCACCATCCAGGAGAGATACACTGTCTGCAAGGCCCTGGAGACATTCTTCCAGCACAGGTTAGGGATAGGGTCTATAAAGGGAATAAGAGATATGGATATATGGAAAAGAAGAATGAGACACCTAAGGAAATTATACAATTCTAATGGAACAGCCCAAACATGAAGTACAACTCTTCTCCGCACCAAGATTTGTAGCAGGCAAAACTAGGTCCACAGCATTATTTTTAGTATGTTTGATCATTATAATCATCATCTTTAAAATGTCTGCTTCACCTGTCAGTGGCAGCTTGAAATGGTAGCATGTGACAGCAGTAAGTACTGAATGCAGCGTTTTATATTTTAATCATCTGTAAATCTTCCTTTGTGGTAAGACATGATAAATACTGAAAGAAAATTACTGTTGCCCAGGAAACTGTGGTTTAGCATATTCACTCTGGTTGGTAAGGGGGTTCTTAATGCAATTCAAAGACAGATGTGGAGAAAATGCATGATAGATGGTGAGTGGAAAAGCAATGAAGAAGCTAATGCACATAGCTAAGCAGGAAGTTTATTCCTCCTATGAGGTAGTGATACTATTTAATGGAGGATAAAGAAACCAAGGAAAGAGAAAGATGGTGAATTAGCTCTGCAACATGTGATGCTGCAGGATAAAAATTCTGAAATTCTACTGTAAATTTATAAAAGGCACAAATCCTACCATAACTAACACCTCCTTATCCTCCCACCTACAGTATTTATGATCCGCTTTCAATCTCGTCTATAAGTGCTATTACAAATGCTCAGGATATACATCCAAGCTAAAGCCTTACGCTGAAAGAAAATCACTTACCCAGCAGTAAACAAGGCTTAGTTATGTAAGGATGTGTGTCTGGGTTTATTTAACAGGAATGTGGACACACTTATAGTAGACGTGTTTCCAGTGTTGGACACTCCGGCCAAACAGCTGATCTGGCAGTTTATCTACCAGCTACTGACCTACGATGAACAGGAACGATGCCAGAGCAAGCTGTCACGCTTCCTGGGTCTCAAGAGCAGTGGTGAGCCAAAAGCACAATATGCAAATTATCTGCACTGAGGAATTTCCTCTGAATACATAAACAGTAAGAGCAAGCAGAGTGTTGCTTTATATGAGAAAACAATGCGACTTTCCCAGGAGCAGAATTTTACTGTTGAGTTACCTTATTTAGATTTAGGTTAGATTTCTATCATTAATAACGACTGTGTGATGAAAATGAAAATCAAGCTCTTATTCCCATGTGTTAGATATACAGTACAGTTGTTCTTATCATTAAGGCACACATAAAACCTGATGCTAAGTATGTATGTATGTGTGTGTGTATTTTGCAGCTGTGCTGGAGCCTGACGTAGGTACAGAGCACCACAGGCGGAGCAGCTCTATGCGTGTGACGGGGACATCTTACCGCAACAGCATCCGAGAGAGGAGTTCTGATGACTGCATCATTGGGACTCATCTGGGAATGGGTATGCTGCACATAAAAAAAAGAACAAGGGTGTTTCCTCCCAGTGAAACATGCCTGACAAAAAAGGTTTTGAAGCCCTGTAATCTATCTACAGGGGGTTGGTTGGGTTTACTCCAATAGGCCTTTCAGCTCCATTCTGGGTCAAAAACGTCTTGACTCTAAATGTAAGACACTACAAACTGAGCAGTGTAAAGAAATTTGTATTAAGTGTGACTGTGACTACTGTGCTGGCTACTGATAAAGGACAATAGAAGCATAACAGAAAAAGACAGCTCTGGGGTTTTCTTTGAGTATGATCTATATGCAGTTTGATTTTTTTTTAGCTCAGTATTCAGGATCATTGTTTGGTTTTTGGGACAGTTTCAAAACAGTAACTAATTAACACTCAAGGCATTTCTTTAGCAATTCCTCAAACAATGTGTAAAAGCCACATGTCCACGTGAACTGCTCAGAGCTCAGTAATAAGGCAGACTGTAGTGTAACTGAACATACAGCAGGATGATGCTCAAAAAAATATATGCACCTGAAGTCTGAATAAGATAAAAAAAAAATGTCATCTTGATTTCACACATTTCTTCATATCTCATGTCCCCAGGTTCAGAAACACATTTGATTTGACACTATTGAACCTTCATGGGCTTTCCCTGTTTTCCATCGCCATTGCTAACTCCCAGCTTTTGCCTTTTGCTCCACCATTCTGGCCTGCTCTGCTTCATCCTCTCTCTTTGCTGGAGGAGGATGAAAGGAGGAGGTTTACATCCATGTATTCATGCTTTATTGTGCTTTAGGAATTCATGTCGATGAATCTGGGAGCCCGGAGGAGAGGCAGTCAGGAGACGGAACCTCCTTCCCCGAGTCCCCCGACCTCAATCATGTAGGTATAAATGCAGCTTTTCAGCTTGCTACTCAGCAACTGGCATGATGAATGCTAGTTATATTATCTGTGCTCTGTGGTCTCACATCATTTGAAGGTCTGCTTGTAATTACTGCAATTCAGTACAGTTAAATTGTCATTTGCACTTTTTTATTAAAAGGCAAAAAAGCAGCTGACCTTCAAAGCAATGCACAGTAATTGAGTGTTAACCAGCTGATCATGCCTCCATTCATAGATGACAGGTGTGTACACCGAGCTGGAGAACGTGTATACAGGGAAGAGTGTGGCTCCACTGCAGAGTGGCTCTTCAGCAGAGCCCGAGGTGCTGGGACAGACTGAGGCCTATGGCCGCTCTCTGTCTCCCCTCACACTTCCCCCTCTCAAAGGTACTCTGGGGCTGACACACACATACCCACAAACACTTACCTGCACACAGAAATGAACACCCAAATGCTTTCATCAATGGCTCCCAACCATGTGCCATCATGGTCCAGGATTTTGTAGAAAAAGTTAATTTTGGACCTCAATGGTGCATGACTGATGCCATGTTTAAGTTGTGAGAAAGTCCAAATTAAATCGGAAGAGAAGACTCATGTGAATAATATTTAACTGCACAGCAGTGTAAACAACATGATAACCAGCTTTTATCAATTTTAATGTGAACATGGCAACTCGAGAACCACTGATTGTTGAATGTGTTTGAGTTAGACCTCATTCACCTCCTACAGTCCACATGTGCATGTAAGCATGCAGTTTATTTTTTTGTTGTCATGGTAACCCCTCAGACGAATTGATCCACCAGGCAACAACATGATCAATAACTAACAGATACTTATAAAAGGAATAAGTCATCATATATTGTACAACACAAGTCCTGTAGTAGCACAAGGTGCAGCAGGTGCAGTGTGAGTATGCTAGTGGCAGCCATCTTTGATTTAATTCTGTACAGGAAACCGTAAATCTGGCCTGTCCCTGTCCTGGAAGGAGCCTCTCCCCACTCCTGTGTATGAGATCCACCACCAGAGCAGTGTGGAATCAAACCCGTATGTCAGCCTGGAGAGCCCCCCAGCCTCCCCTCAGCACTTGGACAGTGGCCCCAACACGTTGACCCGCCGCAAGAAGTTGTTCACTTTCTCCCGACCACCTCGCAGCCGGGACACAGACAAGTTCCTGGACGCTCTGAGCGAGCAGCTGGGCCACCGAGTGACTCTGGTGGATGACTTTGTGCCTGGGGAGAACGACTATGAGGAGGTGAGGAAGACTATGCTAAATTCATTTATATACACCAGTACAGCACATTTTTATATCAAGGTCTTTTCAATTTTGCAACCTTGAGATTTAAGGTTAGGTTTCAGGATTTCTATTCACTTTAATTGTTGCTTCAAGATACCTGTGATAAATAATGGGCAGAACTGTTAGTTATTCCTGATCAAGCATTAACAGCATGTAATGCTTTTTCACAGAGCTTTTTAGGGAAATTAATGATGTGGGAAGACAACTTGTCACACTTGACACAGAATCATGTGATGTATGTCTCTGCCTGTTACTATCGAGGGATGAGAGGACGACCTAAAAATTTGGCATTAGCTAATTGTTAACAGTTCAGGGTCATGGTTCAGGCTGCACTAACTGCAAAGTTAAATTTAAAGAACTGACATTGACACTGAGATTGATGTCTGATTTCAGACAGATGATGAGTATCGCCTCATCAGGGTTATGCTACTGGAGGCTACCTGAGACCACTTTAATGCCAGCTGCATTTCTTGATAGTAGAAAGATAGAATGAGCATGTTATGCTATTCAAGGATTAGCAAAGTGTGTTCTTATGTCATTTAATTCCAAAAAACTGTAAGAAAAGTATGGACTCCTGTGGCTGAGACACCTGTCTATTAAAAGAAATAACTGGAACTTTCACCTGCAATTCACACATATCATATCATGGGGCTGGGAATAGTGTGAATAGTAATTATTATTTCAGTTTTAACTGAAGTTGCAACAATAGATGGATACGTTTTTTTGATGCTACAATGTCACATGTAGCGTCACTGACAGACAAGCTTTCTGTTCTAATGAAGTTACTTATTATGTGTAAATGTGCATGTAAATGAAGTAATTGCATTGTAGTGTTGCATGTTTACATTAGAGCAGCTCTAATGTATGCTACAATGAACACTTGTGTCACATGAACAGATATATCAAGGTGGTCATGGTTTCAGAAGAAGAAGGTCGCCTGTAAGTAAAACATGGCTTAACTTAGCTACACAGTAAAGTCTCCTTTTATCTGATTATGTGTTACTAAGGTTCATCCAAGGTTGTACTAAGGAGCTGGCTTTTATTAAAACACGAAACAAGAAATAGTGCATAGTGTTTTTGTTACGTTAGATTTGTGTTTGGTTTCAGAAATGGGGAAAGCAGCATATTGCACATAAATGTTTTCAGTATGTTTTAGGAAACTTAAAATTATTACAACACTTATGGTTTAGAGAAGTGCTGATATTTAAGTGCACGTGTTTATAGTTATAGTTTATAGTTATGTTTATATCACACACATTGGTAGTGGGTTTTTTTGTCGCTTTTTACAGCTTCCTAGTAGGTTAAAATAAATAAATGTGTAAAGTATAGATTTTTGCTCTTCACATAGTATTTAGAATTTAACAAAGTTTGACTATTGTAACATTTAGTCTAGTTCTTTTTTTTTTTTTTTTTTTTTTTTGGTGCAATAGCACCAGTAAGTAAGTTTCAGCCTAAAAATGACACACAGCATAATGGTAAGCATTTAAAATAAAGAAGATAAACTGTTTAAACATATTTATTTTAGTACAGGTGTCTGTTAGAGTATGTGGAGGTTGTGATTATCAGGTCTAAGGGCACAACTCTTCTACCTCCAGATGAGTTTCCAGGAGGACCAGGACCTGGGTTTCATGCCTCGTCGGCTCAGCAGTGGCAGCAGTGAGGATCACAGCAGCAGCGATGAGGCCTCCTCGCCTTCCTACTCCTCGGGATCTGAACCAATTCCACCACCTCCCACCCAGAGCCCTCCACCTCCTCCACCCTTCCAGGCCCTGATACCCCCTCCTGCCCAGTTTACCGACCCTCTCCCTCCTATCCGCTTCTCTCCAGAGCACGTCCCACGCAGCCGCATGCCTTTCCAGCCACAACATCCAATCATTCCTCCTCCACCACCTCCACCGAGAACCCTTCTCTCCAGCCGCTCTCCCCTACACAAGGTCCTTCCTACCAGAGAAGAGACGGAAAAGTTGCACCAGCGCTACCAGACCACCTCCAGCCGGGTCTCATACGGCCACACCACCCTGGGCTCCACCACCCTGCGCTCTTTTCAGCCCTCCCGTCCCTGCTACCTCCCCCGGCAGCTCAGCCAGCCTCAGCCTATCCACCAGCCATCCCCTCAGCCCTCCCCTCAGCTGCTGAGACCGAGCCAGCTCGTGCTTCAGAGACATCACCAGCTCCACCACCAACACAGCTACCAGGGCCCACTACCACCATCCCTCCAAGACCACAGCCCATCCCAGTGTCCGAGCCAAAGCACCGTAGGCTCCTCTCTGCTCTCCCAGCCTCCAGCGTCTCACTCCACCCTGCCCAGTCAATCGAAGACCACACGATCAGAAAACCAGTCACAGCAGGTAACTTGTTTTTACTGTTCATTTACAGGTGATACTTATAACATGCATAGGTGTGTTTACATAAGAGTATGAGAGATACTATTCCTGGAAAACGTGAGGTGATGCAGTGCAGCAGCACCACTGCAGTGATCTCCTAGGAACAGAAATGACAAAGACAAGAGTGAACATGCAATCTGATTTCATGCTGTCTTTGAAACTACACAGTACATTTACAGAAATAGAAGACCTTGAGAACTGACGAAACAGGCTGATCTTTTGATTAATCACTCACTGACATTATAAAAGCAGAACGTATGCAATGAAAGTATCTGTTTTTAAAAGTAGCAGGCTTCAAAAAGAAGGCAAGGCTCAGGCAAGCATCAGTGTGCAGCACTGAGTGTAATCACACTTATGTTCAAGCCAAATAGGTTTGCTGTAGCTGAAGGAGAGAACATAAACAACTGCATGACATCCCTGGTTGTTTGGATGTGTACTGTAGCTGGGAAGTCATTCAAATTGCATAGGTAAAATTATCTTAAATCGTAAATTAAACTAAAATTTTTCTTGATCTCCAAGGCACCACCACCTCCACCTCCACCCCTGCCCCC
>OMLM01009027.1:0-18441 GCA_900302695.1 Helostoma temminkii | reverse complement strand
CGAGGTGGGCGAGTGGCCGGAGGGAGGCCTGGGGTTAGAGCTGAAGGACTGGGATGAAGAGGAGGAGGTATTGTTCACTGAATTGGAGGGCTGGCTTGGAGGAGGGTTTGTTGGTTTGGGAGGGGCAGGAGCTGGCTTCTTAGTACCTGAAATGTGACAGTCAATCATGTGATTATAATTATTATTACCTACAAAGTTCCTACTAATAAACTGAATGTTAACAGTTAAAAGTAAACAAAACACAAAAAACAAACTAAAGACAAAAAAATGTAAAATAAAAAAAAGCTGAAAGAAAATGAAAAAGTAAAACTCCAATCTCAGTAGTTATAGACTATAGAAGCACAATTCAATTCTTGACAAGAGTAAGGAGGGAAGATGAGTGCCACTTGCTAAACAACAACTAGAAAACAGCTGTCTACATGATTTGCTATATAATATGTAGGAACTGAAAATCTTTGCTTTTGATTTTGGAGAAACTTCAGGACTTTTAGATACTAAAATCCTCTCTTCAAAAATAAGATATTAAAATGGAAATACTGCGACTCATACCTCTGCGCATCGTATGTGGACTGGGCCCCATCGATCCAGCCACAGGGGTCCCAGTGCTTAGCTGTCCTGCAGCCTGGCCCCCTCCTCCAGAGCCATTCCTCTGTAGCAGAGGAGTTGGTGCAGGGGTGGAGTCACGTAGCTTTATGTTGCTTTGGAGGGGACAGAAAAAAATATAAAAGCTTGGTATTATACACTTAACACTGCTTAGTCTTCAGGTTAGAGCTTCTGAAGTAGATGCATCATTGCCTTAAACAGCAAACTCATCTGCAGGGCTGCAATAGTAAACCTCATGTAAATGTACCTTCCCAGCACAGTCTGTACAACTGAAAGAATGCTGCACTGAACTGTCTTATCTATCTAAACAGATGAATGATGTCCTTTCACCAACTAAATCAAAGAAACCTTTCTGCCATAGCATGAGAGGCACCAACGTCCAGGTTTTTCAAAGCAGTTTTAGCCAGTTAGTGAGAGGTTCCTGCTGATTCCAGTGATTTGAGGAGGAAAGCAGAGGGATGTGAGTGACTGTTAGCAGAATGACAGAAGCCATTGTTGTGCTGTTTCTGTGGGTTGACTTGAGACAAGGCTGCATAGCTGTAGCTGGTGGTGGTGGTGTAAGAAAACATGTGGTTCTGCTAGGAAAAACAACAAGCTCAACCAAAGTGACTAAGGAGAGGAAATGCTGCAGGCTACCAATGAATCATGCCAATCAGACTGACCTCATCTACTCTTAAAGTAGTAGCATATTCCCATAAAATCAAAACTGAAAGTAAAAAAACATGCTGTTTCATTCCCTATCAGCAGTAGTGGGGGTACAGGGAAGCAGCTCTTACCTGAGCTCCTCTGTGTGCTGAGCTAGAAGCTGCTGAGCAGCTGCGAGAGCAGCCAGACCCTGTGCCACGCTATTCTGGGTAGCGTCAAGCCCTGAACCCCCTGTTAGAGCTTGAGGCTGGGGCTCAGTTAGGCACTGAGGGGCCTGCCCTGGAGCTTCCACAGGGGGTAAAGGAGGCTGGAAGGCAGGTGAAGTGTGCTGCTTTCTACCTAAGGTGTTACTGCCTCTACGAAGGGTGTGGTCCGAGTGCTTGTTAGGGGTGCTACGCAGGGTAGAGCGGTACACAGTGAAGGAGAAAAACAAAACACCATAGCTTTGATCAGAAAGTCACCAGATAGAGAGGATAGAGAATCAACTTAAAGTCAGAACACACAGAGAAAAGACAAAAACAATGTTAAGGTTTTTATATTATTTTTTACATGTTGAGTTAGCTCCAAATTTACTAGAAGCAAAACAAAAACACCAGAAAAAGCAACCTGATTAATGCCCAAAAACATGAAGATTAGGAGGTTTTCAAGGAGGTACACAAAGGAGGTTCATGTTGATTACTTGTCTTTGCGCACTGGATCGTTATCTGGTCCAATCATACTGCCAGGCCTCTTCCTCTCAGTGGTGCCACAGTCATAATCTAGATGATTGTTGTGGTTGGATGCAGGTGTGGGCATTGCAAAAATCCCAGACACGTTGAACTCCACATCTGCAGGTACAGAAAAGGCAAGATATTGACACTACTTTTGAGGTAGTGTGTGTTTCCTGTAATATTCAGTGTAGACTAATCCCTGACTGAGAGCAAACAATGCGGATGCGGAGGAAAACCTAGAACCCACCCTCAGGAAAGAACCAGTCAGCATGCTGGATGATGGGCTCCACAATGGCCACCACATGCACAGAGGTAGCTGCAGCCATCTCAGCAAGACTCCTGGGTTCACATATACAGTTGAGCAAAAATTAGATGCTTTCCAACATAATGACAAGTATTGAAGAAAGCTCAAAAAACACACTGGTTTATGGAAATCCAATCCATTAGCCTAGACTAGGAGGTTACACATCTCTGCTGTTTTAAACATGACTATAATGTAAAATGTAGTAGTATTTTCTTCCTTATTGTCAATATGGTATTTATTACTCTCCCTCTCACCCCTCAGTCTTGGCCCAGAGCAGATTGGGTCCCAGGACGATGGCAATGTTGCTAGGATTCATTTTGTTCACCTCACTGTCCTGAGCCAGTTTGGCTAAAAATTTCACCAAATACCTGCATGAAAACACGAGTGAGCACAAATACAAACACAGAAGAAATTACAACATGCTGTAGACACCAGTATCACACAGGCTTAAATGACTAACCTCAGGTTGTTTTTGTTGTTCTTTGGTAGCTTATCACACACAATCCAGAGCGCCTGGAGCCTCTTATCTGGATCTGACACACTAGAAAAAGAAATGACACATTTTGGTCCCCAAAGAGTTAATTGGTCCAAATTAAAAGTCCCATTATTTGTAATTTGTGTACAGTGATAGAGCCATTTTTCATTTGTATGTTTTATTTACAGTAATAAAGTTATGAGCCTTGCCTGGATGCCTGGATCCATTCATCATAAAGCTGGTAGGTCATTAGAGGTTCAGGGAGTTCCCTCAGGTAGGACTTCAGTGCACCTGAAATAATTCACCTTTTTTCAAGCTACTTTCACAGGCACATAAAGATATTTGAGATAATTATTTCTGTGAATTTCAAACAAGTATTAAATAGAAATCAGCTCTCACTGCACTGGGACAGTGACTTCCTATGTTCTTCTAAAATCTTAAATGCCAGGTTTAAAATCGCTCTGTTTGGGACGTACCAGCAACAGCGTGGGGGTCAGAGTAGAACTCCTCCAGCTGTGATGTGGAACAATCCAGTGCTGCCTTTAGCTTCTTTAGCTTGGATGCCCCTGCTGCAATTCTAAATAAACCCTGATACAAATACACACACAGACAAATAAGCCACAGTAACAGCACTACAAACAACAAAGATACATTCAAGCATTCAGTGTGTACACAAGATGGTGTGCACGCATTCACAGATGCATTGAAGTCCACTATATAAACTCACCCTGCCAGCTGTACATAATGAAACCTTAAAGCAGGCAAACAAACACACCCTCCACTCACTGCAAGCTCTTTACTTTGACACATAAACAAAGGCCGTCTTTACACCATAATGACACAAACCGGATTCACAAGGGAAAAGGGCTTTGCAGTTAACACACTGTCTGTCTCTTCTTTGCACAAACACATATACACAAACAAAGAGATATGATTTACGGGTGGGAGACAAGTAGATTCTAAATTTGTTTTGGGAATGGGACTTGACAACATCACTGTAACAGAATATATGCCCATTTTCCTGGCACAGCCTAACAGCCTATATGGAATTTGTTTGTCCTTATCTCCGCGAGTATAAACATGTTGATTTGAACATGCTATTTAAAGCTTGGTTTCAATTACATCAATGACCAGTGGAGCTGCTAATCGTAGCCATAGGTCCAAGTGACTTGTAATGAGCTGTGACAGCACTTTTCATACATGATAAAATAAGAAGGCGACAAGCAAGAGTCAGCTGAGCAATCAAAACAATACCATGTTATAAAACACTCTAGATGGACTTAGTTAGGAGGAAGTATAGAAACCTCTGATTCATATGTGAATGTTTGCCAGACACAGCTACAGTAGTTTGCAGCTACTAGTGAGGAAAGGACTAGTACCTTTTACATGCTACAATAAAATTATTATGTCTATCATTCACTCTGTTTTGAGCTTGGTTTTGGTCTTCACCATCTTCTAAGGTGTGATATTGCTGGCGCAGGGGATTTAACATAGTGAGTTTATCAAAGCATGTTTGCTGATAACAGTTTATTGCTGCTACTAAAATGGGATTGAAGAGTGTGAGTGAAACTCTTATTATGACTTATGTCCTTCTGTACATGAACACACTACATTTATCCAAAGGTAAAAGTAGTTTTGCAGTTATTTTACATAAAATGTTTTGTATTTGTCTCTCAGGTTTAATGAGGGGGAAAACAGAGCTGAAAAATTATGGCGTTATGCCATTTTGTACCCTAATTACAATCTAAAAATCTAAATCATAATCTCATGACAGCTAGTGTATAGTCAAGGAATGCCGAGGAAAAAAACACCCACACAATCCAGAGTTTTTGATTGGTTAAGCTTTTTTTGGTTAACTGGTTAAAGTAAAGAAACCATGTTTGCAGGGGGGTTAATAAGCAAATACTAAGAGACAGTAAAATTTAGTTATGTCAGTGTGAGAGTATACAGGTTACATACAAGTTAAGTTTACTTAATTTAACACAGTCAAATCTCATTGAGATTTAAAATCTCATTTTTGAGGAACAGTTACAAGACAGGAAAAATTAACTGAATCATGGAATAAAAATGCAAACAAATTAAAACAGTAATACTGTCCAATAAATTAAAGTTCTCGAAAAGTTAAGATTTGATTTTAAATATACCCAGAGTTGAGTCATATACAAAGTTATCCACTGGGTTGACCTGCACACAGCAAGAGGTAGCCTGTGATGTAACTGTGATGTGAACAACACTCAGTGATACTGGCACTGTGATTAACTGTGTATGTGCAACTATGGATCTTAGACACTCAGTTGGGGTTAGCATACGGTATAATATCACAGTAATCTGTAAGTGGTACAAATACAGCATTAAAACAAAAAATGAATAAATACAACAAAAATCCAGGTTGTTGATATGAGGGTTTAAAGTAAGACGGTCCTCAAGTAAAATCACACAAACCACTTAAATTTTCCTTTAGTTGTTAAAAAGCTGGTGACTATTTGAGACCTTTGTTTAACATTTTAGTTTTAGTTTAGTTTTGTCAGCCTTTAAATGTCAGACTAACCTCACTGAGCCCAGAGATACAATTAAATGCAAGTCAAAGTGAAAATATACTGGTTTGGCCAAGGTTGCTGATATAAATAACATGGTAAATAAGTGAAACATGTGCCAGGAAGTAAGAGAAATTATAATGCAGCATGAGCATTTTCAAATATATTTAGTCATCCCAAATGACAAGCATTTTCACCTTTCTATTATGGTGTGATGATCTATTGCCCTTTACTTCCTATCAATGCAGCAGAATAATCTTGTAGGGTGTTAAGAACACAGCAGGGTTTATTGTATTCCTCCTCACCTCTTCCTTCATGCCAGTCTCTAGAAGCATCATAACACAGGCCTCTATGGGCAGAGCGATCTCCCTTCCACTCCTTTTCAGGTGTTCATCCAACCCAGTGCCAAATGCAGGCTTCTCCGTCCATGAGTCTAAACAGGAGAAAAGGAGATTAACAGTAATATAAGAAAGGCAGTGATACTGGATACTACTTTTACTGCTTCTACTTTTACAGTCATTTCATTCACACTGCTTCAACACTGATTAAAAAAGTGTTGCAATGAAGCTATTAGAGATCATTGTATGAAAAAAAAACTGCCCTGCCTCAGGCCTCAATTTGAACAAGCCTGTTGCCTCTCTGTATGGCAAATTTCTGGGTCAGCAACTCTCCCTCGGGCCAGCTCCTAAACAGTCCCAATTTCCCCCACAGGGTGCCGTCAAACATTAACCACATGCTCCCAGCCAGCAAGAACTAATGTTCTGCAGATCTTCTGTAAATATGTGTATGTGTATGTGCAACAGTGAGGAGGGGGGACACAAAACCCAGGTGGGTGTGATGTGAGAGGTGTGTGTGTGTAGCTGATGAGTCATCTCCACATGCTGGGACACCAGGCTGGTTTAGAACACATGTGTTGAGTGCAGAAGAAAATAAGCTGTGTGTACAAGACGCTGCTTAAGAGTGCAAAGGAACACAAAATAGTGAGAGATCTGGGAGACAAGGCATTTTGTTGGTAAAATAGAAAAGAAGACTATTATTTATTATCTGGCTCCCATTTGTGGCTTTTCACACTTACTGGTGTAACTGTAGTTAGAAAAACTAAAAAGTACTGAAGATGTTTTGATTTCTTGAGGCAGCTGGAAAAATGCATAACAAATACCACTTTCGGCAAACTTCTCCAGTGTCTACCAGGAAAAGGTTTGCTTCATATGTACAACACAATACAGGATCCACAGAAAAACAAGGGCCGTTTAAAAAAAATTAAAATAAAAAAACACCTGTGCAACAATGCTGTACTGTTAAATGTTAAATGGGTATGTGTCAAATAGCATGTGCATACCTTGCTGTGCCTGGATGGTTGGCAAGACACTCTCCAGAACAGTGAGAGACTTTCTGTGGTAATCAGCTTGAGCTTCTAAGAGCTACAGAAACAGAGATATATAAGGGTGTAAGTATAATACGACAAGCAGTAAATTACTTGACATCAAGTCAATACAGTGACTCGCCAAGTCTGTGTTCCCCAGTTACTCTGCAGCTGTGAAAACTCCCACAGAAAGTCATGCAAATGCATTTTTGACTTGCTCACCATTACGAAGTAGCAGGCATAGTCGCCTTCTTTTGAGAAAAAACTGTACATGTCTGCAGCGAGTTGATCCTGTGGAAGAAATACAGGATGTTAAAAAGCTTTATTTACACAGTCACAATGTGTAATCAACGATAAGATAAGAACAGAATAGTAGCAATAAACCTTTACTTATAAATAAATATATATCTACATCTCACACTCACAATATCAACCAAACATGGATATTTCAGGTCACACTAAGATGAACACTAATGCCCAATTAAGCATGAGTCATATATCCTCCTGCTGCTGGAAGGGTGTAGGTGAAACTGGGAGGGAGAACTGGAGGAGGCAAACAAGGCTCTGGACTTCCTGGACAGAATGCCTGCCACATCATGCAGCTGCTACAAACTAAAAACTGACCATGACTAAATTCAATAGGTGCCACAACACGTGCCGCAACTAACAGGGCATTTTCTGTCATCTGTGTAGGTCAGAAGGCCCAAGTGTTTGGAAAGTCCAGTTGTTGCTGTGGTGATTTTCCCCAAATGACCTTCCCACTGATTAAGACACATTTCACTTGTACTAATAAAAATATGACAAAACTGTAGGTTTGCATATAAGTGTGTGAATCAAATCAAACAGAGGCATGCTGGTTACCTTGCAAAGCTCCACTTTGTTCATGGCCTCATCCACTTCCTCCTTGAGTAGATCAGCCTTGGCCGTCAGTGCTTGAGTGTTTGTTCCTGAGATTATAGACTTGGTTGCCTGCAACCATCTGAGATTGGGGAGGCAAAGGGATATTGGACAACAGAATGAGGTTGTTTATATCGAACAGAAACAAGGTGAAATAAAAAAAGAAGGCTACTGTTTAAATTAGTTTAAAGTATTAAAAATAAAATGCTGAGACAGAGCGAGCTGTAGAGGGACAAACCTTGCTCTGGCAGAATCATAGTCCAGCACTAACTTGGCCAGCTGCTTCCTCTGCTTCAGGATGTTGGGGATGTCCACCTACAGTAATTAGACCCAACACATAAAGTTGAGCAAACCTAAAAAGTTGTAATAATGACAAATCCAGCTGCTGCTCTTTGTGCATGACTGCACAAAGATCCCTCTGCTGATTCATGTTTTCAAGTATGTTTGAAGATGGTGTCATGACCATTTTCTGCCACTTTAGTGTAAATGTCTTGGCCCTTATCTGGCAAGCAAATTGAAACGTTGTAAATGTAATATGAATCCTAATGTAAACGGGGCTTTAGATCCCTTCCAAACCAAACGGCAGCATAGCTTTTTAGGGGAGACAACTCTAGCAACTCTAAATGAATGTAATCAGTTTTGTTTTGACTTCTCCTACATACCCGCACAAGATTACATTACCAAATTTAGCCAATAAGGATAATAATTGTGATTCAATGTGACTTTTGTTTTACAGCTCTGGTTCATTTACATTTGGAAAGCATAAGCCCAAAGAAAGTTAAATCTTTTCTACTATGATTTAGACCAAAGAAAATAAAATGTTGGAAAGTGGCTGCTATTTTAAACAAGCAAAGAGCAATTAAGGTCTTTTTAAATATTTAATTTATGCTTAAGACATATGTGAGCTCTCTGACCTCTGCTAGTTGGCTGAGCGGATCCAAAACGTCCTTCTCTATCTGAAGCTCATGTTGCATTAGTTCTGAAGCCAGACGATTCTCTGCCTCACCGCACACTTCCATCATCTTCCTGTTAACACGCGTACATCAGAACAAAGAACAGTCTTAAAGAATTAAGCAGTCGCACCAATGACTCATTATCACATCAGTACTATTACATGAGGTACTTTGCATTCTGTGTGTATAGCACAAAAGGATGACAGTGTGTGCCACCAGCCCTGCCTCTGTTCCCAGTCAATAACTGAATGCAAAATCAGGTCAATGCAATGTCATCATACAGTATCTAGCTGTTCATGGCCAGAAGCACACAGCACAGTGGCCTTGTGAAAATTTGTCTACATTCATGAATCAGGGTTTTGGGCCATAATAATTCCAGTAAATAAGCTTCTAAGCCCTGAAATAAAAAACAGAACTATACAACATTATAGCTGACAGCTGACATGAATACATCATAATTACTAGCAGACCAAGTAAACTTTCTCTTCCGTATTATTTTCAGACAGACACTGCTAAGTAGATCTAAAACATTCACTTTCTAGATCCTTAATTGCAAAGTGCTGAAAGTCCCTTCAATAGAAAACAAAACTGGGCAGACTGCTTGCCCCGCATGCATATCATCATATTTCACACTCTCTGGAGTGCATGTGCTCTACATAGCAACAGTTGCCAAGGAGGAGGAACTGGCTGTGTGGATCAATCAAAAACTTACCCTATCAAGGAGTCTTCTCCTAACTGGTTTCCACCTTCCACCATTGCCTGAGATAGTGCTGTTAGAGGAAGCTTTTTCTGTGTGTGTGAGACAGGCACATAAAGTAATGAGATTTCTACTGAGACATAAAAGTGCTTCAAACTGTGCAGATACACCACAAGTACCCATGGTTATTCAGAAGCATCAGCATTTGATGTTCAAGCCAATGGAAAATCATCCAGTACTTTCCATTAAGCAGGGCAGCAGTAAATACTCAGGAAAAGGAAGAGATCTCTCCGAGCAAAGGAGGAAAATACAGATGTTAAATGGGATTTAAGATGATGGGGAAGTGAGACATCTATCAAAACACTAGAACTTATTTTTTCAGCTACACAGTTACGGTTTGTGCAAAAACATTTAAGAGAGTTCAACATCCTGTTTTTGTAAGAATCCCCCATAGGCAAAAGTGTCATGCACAGCAAATAGAGATGACAGATGTCTGAAGGGGAAATGGAGCAAGTGGTGCTGAGGACCAGAGAGGTGGAATAAGTAATCTGCGTTTTTACCTGACCATTTCCCGTATAGAGGCGTGGTACAGACTGTAGTGCATATTTGGGTGGTGTGGGGTAGAAAACAAGAGAAATCACAGACTGTATCCCCACTAATGATACTTTTTTTAAATACAAAAACAGTAAAAACTCAAAACTTCTGTGGGAGGTGATTTAAAAATGCTGTTATTGATTATCCTGAAACAGTTTACTTAAAGTTCAACTGCAGTTATTAAAAAAAAAATGTTATTCATCTCTTACGTGTCTCTTCTCTGCATCAGCACCAATGTGTCCCTGTAGACATGACACCATCCTCTTGTGTGTGTTGTGGGACACCACACGCACCAACTCCATGCGCCGTTCAATCTGTACATAAGAAAAGGCATTGCAAGAACAAAAAGTACCAAGACTGAATCAAATAGTCATGATTTTTAGAAGAAAACACACACGAACACGTCTGGCAGTGTTTATTATAACTACTCTATTTTTGCTTAACATCAACAACAACTTCTCTCTATAAACCAATGAAACAATGTGCCTGCACCAACAATGACTAATGAGGCCCCGCTCCATGCAAAGATTTGATTCACAACTGCTTTGAGGGAGTCAGGGGTCAAAGTTCAATCATGATTGATAATGCTTGTCCCTGCGGTATAACACGGGAATGTTGTCTTTCAAGCACATGACTCATCGGAAGTGTCTCTGTAGCAACGGCCACTGGGCTGTGACCAAGAGCGAGGGGTGCTTTGCTGTTAAAAAGGCCTTTTTGATTACACAGGCTTTCTCCTGTCTACACAGATCCACTCTGTGCTTTTAGGCTGAGTTATAATACTGTCATTGATGGGACTCGCAGCTATTCTGGCTTAAGGACAGAGGCCAACTGAAGCCCTGCAGGATGACTATTCACTGCCCTTGTCAAGCCAGGTGCCTGACAGAGACAGTCAGTGCCAGCATTAAGCTGACCGTCAGCAACCTATGAAAAGAACTCATGATTACAAGTTTCTGCTATTACTTGTAAGTCTGGCCAGCAGAGTTTGATGATGCAAAAAAAGTCAAAGGTAGGTTGCATGGTGATTAAGTTAGCGTTTGCATATAGTGAAAAGCACAACTGACAAGAGATAGTAGGGGTCATCGGTGTTCCAAATATAAATGGAAACACTGACGTCTGGGGGAACAAAAATGCAGGAGATGATCAACCAAATACCAGGCAATTGTTTTCCAAATACAGAACGGAATCGGAACTCAGGAATAACTTCCCCCACCCTCCAAATGTTCTTGTGCTTTTACGTCATTCCCGACCCATGGTGGCCCCCGGCATTCCCAAAACAGCTGGGTCAAATACAAGCTCTGCGCACTCACATACACATATACACGCATAGTGTGCATAGGCTACATTACTGGGCGCACTACTTAAATTCAGCTCTGTGAGTACCTGGTACAAAGCATACTGGGGATTCCCCTCCCTCTGCTCTAAGAAGGATGGGGTTCCTGTGTGGGTGTGTTGGAAATGTTTAAGTTAAATGGCACCTGGAGTACTTGACTCTCTTCCTTTCATTGTAAGAAAATGGGGTTAGACTTATAAGGCAATACTGAAAAATAAAATAAGCAGAGGAATGGGAAAACCTGAGCCAAAGGCAGTGGGGTGTGTTTTCCCTCCTGCTATGTGATGAGGTCAACATCTGGTCAATCCCATGATGCGTCACAGACCAGGGAATCCCTATGCTAAGTGGGACAGACAGGCAGAAAAAGACAGAAACAAGTCTGTCTACCCCAATGTTTGTTTACTGGTTTCTAAGAGCAAGGATGTTAACATGTCTGAGCAAGTCCAGAATAACACAACAGGACAAATGAAGGTGGAATTACTTAGTGAGCCACTGATGGCAAACAAAATATTATCTGTTTGCAATAGGAATATTATTAAGTGTTCAAAACAGATGGCTGCCACCTTTTAAATGCCCTTGCCTAGTACACGCAACTAGGAAGGTGTGTGCAAGCAGGCATCCTGGTATTTCTGGAGTATTTCTGTGGTACTCCCCTGTGGACGGTGGAGGCTATAAAGAGAAGCAGCAAGGAATGGACAGCTGGCACAAGAATTCGGGTGGCTCTTTGGCACCCTGGAGTACCACATACAAAAAAACAGTAAGAACATGTGAGCTGAGTGAATGTATGGTACAACAGAAATGCAACTAATAGGCAAGAATAGTATCTCAAATATCAGCTTTATGCTAAATATTACTGAGTGAGTTTTAAACTGCAAAATTTTGTCCAGAAACAATAATCTTCCTGGAATTAACGGGTCAAGAGAGTTCTGTGTCTCCATCTTCAGTCCCTTTTTTCTTCATCAGATAGAAATGTTGCTGTGAAGTCAGAAACAGAACTCACAAAGGAGTCACAACCTATTATTTCCAGACAGCGGCTGGACAATTGTGTCTTTGAGGAACAGTGAAAGTCAAATGTCAGACATAACATCCTCTCTTCAGTGAATGGCACACCAAGCAGTTAGTCACCACTGTTCACTTGTCCACTTGCATTACCCCAACTCATGCTGGCTCTAAATCTAAATGTTCAAGCAGTCACTCAAATGTGTTTCTTCCCCATATAAGGCCGATTTCAAGAGCGTATAAGAAGATCGGTCTGTATTGTCAGTTAATGCAGGGGCTACAATAGAGGGAGGGGGGAGAAAATAAGAATAGAGTGTGTATATTGTGGCTGTTCTCACAGAGTAACGCTAAGCCAGCTGAGTTTGTTTGAACATCTATGACTTCTCCACGCTGGTATGCTTTGCTGCGCAGCCAATATTTTGTCCCAGTCCCACCTGCTGGAGTTTTCTCTCTCGGGAAATCCCTGCACCAGCAGCTTTCTCACACAGAGCTACGTATACAGATGAATCCAAAGCACCGCTGACTGCTGTGCCGCTTGTACAGGACTTGTTGTTATTTCCGAACGAGTACCACGTGGCCTGAATCCACTAATTAGCAACCTTCAGCCAGAGAGGAGGACAGACTAAATGGTATCAGCTGCTTTTTGTTTGGCATAAAAACTTTTAATATTTTTGAGCTTGGGAGCGCATGGACTCTTTGAACTTCAATCACACAAATTCCTCTCAAAAAGTTTTTGGAGTGAGGCTCCTAACCAGTCAGAGAAAAACATTATTTTTGACAGTTAACTTGACAGTTAAGTTTTGTAGCTTCTTGTTCACTATAGCGTAACCGAGTGTTACGCAGAGGGTGGAGTGAAGCAAAGTGGATTAATTTGAAGTCTCAATTTCTCCACTGGCACCATAATGACACTAACATATACAAACGAACATCTCATTCTGGAGTTCAGAACATAATTTTCATAAAACCAAGAGCTGGTTTATCAACGGTTCACCTATCTGATTCTGCACAGGAGAGATTAAAAGCAGCCTCACCTTCTATTCACTAACTCCAAAAGTACACTGTGACAAATCTGTTGTTGAAAAACTATTATATTGCATTGTGCTTGGTGCAATCCCATCTTTTTTCAAAGTTTGCCAATGGTGGAGTGCTCCATTTAATGTACAGTTCATTGACTTTTACCAGTGGTTTTTTAATTGAACACAAATACACAGCAAGGGCCAACAGGGCAAAAACCTGATCTATGTAACTGCAGCCACTTGTAGATACAGCCAGCCAATCCAGTGTTAAGAGCTGATCAGACCAGATTGATGATTTACCTGTAAGAGGTCATCGCTCAGGACTTCTGTTTTCTCCGCTCTGTGGGTGAGAAAAGACAACAAATTAGCACTGCCAAATGATGATAGCAGATAAGAAATAGTACTTCAGTGCTACCGTGCAACGACGCATTGAAAATATCTGCCAGACAAATGACACTACTCCTGAAAGACTGGTTTCCAGTCTGCACTTTAACACTAAAACATGACAAACTGGCTGAAGCAACTATGGGAATTTTTCAGCGGCGGGTGGGTCTATTTAGTTTTGTTGCCATGTCTCAGCTAGGCTAGTATCCAGCCTGGAGGCTGAGTCAAAACATAGTCTCACTTCAAACCACACTGCTGCAGCTGCATTAAGACTTCACCGTGCCTATTTTCCCAGAAGTCATTAACTGTGACAAGCTGGAATTATATCTGAAAAAGATATTCTGTCAAGCTGTGTGTTTCTGTTGTTCACTCAAGAAGCTTTGATTTCATTAATCCAGGCTCACAGTGTTGTACGCAGCCACATGGCCCTGCTCTGCCTGAGACTATTAATAGTAAACTAATAGTTGGACTTGACAAGGTCAGACAGATTAGATTCACTTAAAGGGAGAAGGCTGGGAAACACGGGCTCATACTGCTTATTAACACCTTCACACAGGTTGATGGCTGCTATGGCTGCTGGGGGAAAAGCATCACCATAGTCAGAGGGTCTGTGACTTTGGTGACTTAACCAGAAACTACAGCTTAACTACCAGTCAGATATTGGACACACATAGGAATTACAATGTTTTTCATGAAACAATACATGTCTTCAGCTGTGTTACTATACATTGGAAAAGGGGTTTACTGATTCAGTTACTTTAAATTTAATAAACGTGCATTAGGAAAGATTACATGCTATTGGAAGACAATACAAATGTTTGCTGATTATAGGCCCATGTACATTTATCCCCTTTTCCCCTACCATTATATTAGGAGAGGGCCCCACCCCCCTAGCTGCACCTCCCATCCCACCTAGAGGGTCAAGTTAATTTTATTTACATTTTATTTTCTATACAGAACCAGATCACAACAAAAGTCATTTCAGGTTACATTTCCTATAGAACAGGTCTATACCTTGTTCTTTTATTAAGTGAATTAAGTATTAACTAAATACCCTTATGTTATTGATCTTATTAACACGACGGCATGTCATTTCTCCTCTTCTCTCTGTATCGCACAGCAGAGCTCCACCCAATGCACACACACACAGACACGTGTGCACACATACATACAAACAGGCAGATGTGTGTGCACACACACAGGTCTCCCTTGAAAAATAGCTTGCTAACCTCTACCTGGTAAACTAAAAAGAAATTAGCTACTTCTACTACTAATACTACTGTACTGTGACAAACAGCCCCCCTTCCAATCAACCCCTCCTCTGGGTCATTTTATTCCACCCTGCAAAAACTTTGTGCCACCCCATGTATTTTCTAATTTGACACAATCTTTAACATAATAAATATGTGCATTTCAATACAGATTATGTAAAAGATGTGCTAGTATTCCTGCTTGCTAATATCATCTGCAGGGTTTCAGTGACACACAGGCAAACTCATCCAAGTCCAAGCTCAGCCTTCTAAATGAAGTGACCTGTATACAGTGGCTTGCCCACATTTTGAGTAACTGGAGCTCTAAATGAAGACTGGGCCCTCCTCCAAAAACTGTTCTCTATGAACTATAGTAACCTTGTCACAGCTGCTTTCAATTTCAACACTAAGGCAGAGAGAAGTGAGAGACAGCAAGAGACTGACACAGAGGGGATGGCACACTGGGGGTGAGGAACGAAAAAGAAAAACATGGATTCTGGGGGTGAGGAAGGCCTGCACGCCATACCAGAATCATCGACGCTGGAGATGAACAGATTTTCTCTGGAGCTGTAACCAGGCTCGTGAAGTTGCAGATGCAGAGTCAGGTTTTGTAAATAATACACAAGGATAAGTTATTTGGAGATTGTCCTCTCTACACCACCACAATAAATTTGAAAGTGAAACATTGAAGATGTGAGTAAAGTCAAGACTTTCAGCTTTAATTCAATGGGTCTGACAAAACTGTGGCAATGACTATTTAGGAATTAAACCCATATTCATACATCCACCCCATTTTGGGGGGCTTATAAATAATGCCTTACAAGTTGTATGGCCAGGTAACAGGCGTGTAACGGGCCTGTTGCCATGACTAATCAAGCAGATAAAAGGCCTGAAGGTGGCTCCGAAACCCTGTTTACACTTGGTATTATGATGCATTACAGGCAACTGAATGCAAAGTGAACAGCACAGTAAATAGAAGTGTAAACGGCCACCAAGACTGATCGCGATCAGATCATTCAAACCACTTGCCGATGTGGTCTGGGACATATTGGACAACATCTTTTTTGTACTGTAAATGTGTTACATATGGCATTTCAGGACAAAAAAGCTATAGGTCACAAAAACAAGAAAATTTATTTCCACATTAGCACCGTGCATTTGAATGTGTAACATGGCCTTGTGAAGCCAAAACATACATGAACACTTTTGATGGCAGCGTTTTGTATTCATCACATCAGTGTTTATTTGATGTTCTGTAAGACGCAAACATATGATAGATGTGTGTTTTGCTCTGGGGGAAGGAATCTGTTTTGAGAAGAAAGGAAATGGCTTTAAGTGTATATCCTTTAGCAAGGGATTTGTCGATTATTGTCAAAGTATATAACCGTTTTGTAGTTTGTGTTTAGAGATTTGAGAAATTGAGCCATGGTTTCTGGAAATGTGTTTAAATGTTTGGAAAAACTGTAATACCAGGAGTAAACAGGGTTTGAGTGTTACATATAAATTTGGTAGCTGTAAGGGAAGAAGGCCATCATTAAGATTTTTTTTAAAAAAACAACATTTTGTTCCATTATTTACGAACCTGGCTGTATAAACTCCAAACAAGACTGCCAGCTAGCTGCAGGGAAGAAAAGTAGAGCAACAGACATTATAATGCATGTGCACATCCAGAGTGTGATTATGAAGCCACAGTGTGGAACCCATGTTCTGCTCTTTATGTGGTCCTGTTCTGGTCTGATCTTAAAACCAATGTATTAATCATGCAGACAGACAAATACATGTCTGTGGTATATGATCTCTACAGTATGTTTATTTGAACACCAATAGCATAACTTCCCACACAAATTCCTTGATTTTCAGAATTTGAGATGTGATGAGTTTTTACAGCAACTCAACATTTCTGTACACTGCACAGTGAAACAGGCACTATAGAAGCTGGTTTGCTGTCACAGCAACAAAAAACTTTATTGTTTTTCCTACTACCACTACCCATGTTGTTCAGACACGCCACTTTGCATCTGGTCCACTTAATGACCTCTGTGGTTTATGTGCTCAATCTAATCAAAACACTAAAAGAAACCAGACTAAACTATGTACATGCCAAGAGTAATACATAAACTTGAGGAGTAATTCAGCTCTGTTGTCCAAGTTTCTGGTGCTCATGTGAAGAGGAAAACCTGGCAACAGTGTTTACAGGACATTTGCAAACATTACTCTAACCTGGCTAAAACTGATTAACAGAGTAAGTGTGAAGACTATAAGTTATACTACTAGCTCTTCTTAAAGCAACTCTTGTGTGAACCAAACCCAACAAAGAGTGTGTCACATAGGCAAAAACAGGCTGTGTGCAGCCCAGGCAGAGGACAAACAACAATTGTTTTGCTGGCATCAGCTGACCTAGTGCGAACAGAGCTGACCCCATCGAGCCTCACTGAAGCAGCAGCTTTTGGAGGAAACTGTGTCACTGTGCACCACATGTGAGTTATTAACAAAAAGAGATCCTAGCTGCACAGCCGTGGCCACTAGTTCAAAATGGTAACCATGGCGATCTACTAGCAAAGTGGAAGGGGAGTAAGCGAATACTGCAGACATACGCACAATAGAGCGGCTGTTACTGGCCACTCAACACAATTAGCAGGCTGAGGAGTAGGGAGGGTCTGCCTCTTATGGCCGCAACAGTTGGCAGCTTAAGGCGTAAGGTAATGGATACTGGGCCCAGATGAAAGGACATGAGAGAATAATGAAGTGACTCAACCCATACAACCTCTGTAATGGGAGTCATTATGTGAGTCGTTATGCTAACGTTATGGGCAAGAATAAGCAAAACATAAAGGTGAACACTTTGTATGTCGTTGTATGGGTTGCCACTGATCATCATCGAATTATCTTCAGTAATCTTTGTGTTTAGCATGTCAGACATCTGCATAAAATTTAAACCATAACTTCCGAAAACCCCACAGAACCCAAAGATATAGAGCTGACTATCACAAGATAAAGAAAAGCACACACATTTAAGAAACTAGTGCGAGATAATATTTTTGATTTGGGGAAATTAACAATGTTGTAGATTATTTCATTTTCATTGAAACTGACTAAACAACTAATCCTTTCAGCTCTAATACCGTTTCTGTCCAACACAACTCAGAAATACACTTTTGTCAGTTGGGGATACACAAAGTAAATGATCCAAAAATAAAAATTGTAATCCTCATATCATAACACTTGCATTTTCCTGTCTTTCCAATTTGAAATTTGGATGAAAGCAGAAATTTCTTTGACAGCAAACAAACAGCCTAGTCATATGTAGGTCACCACAAAAGCATCACTGCTGACACACCTCACTGTTCTCAAGGCACTCATACAGTGACACAAGAAGAGAAACACCCAGAGGCACCTCTGTCCCCAACAGTGACATTTTGTTGATCCAGGGACATCTAAATACAAGAGATCTGGATAAGCTAGCATGGAAATGTGCTAGGGCAAGGATTTTAGATATGGTATCAAACTATTATATGATACAATTTATAATACCAGTGATTGATTAACAGTGAGGGATGAGAAACTGTATAGCTTCTATCACTTCTCTCAGGTTTTTGTAAAACTGGGGTTTAATGGAGAAATATGATGTCATTCTTTGAAATAACTAAGTAAATTAATTTTGTAATGTAAAATAATAATTATTACTAA
>OMLM01009026.1:0-22181 GCA_900302695.1 Helostoma temminkii | reverse complement strand
TGAATATTAAATAGGGACAGATTGTATTAGATAACACAGACCTACATAGAGCCACACACAGATACTCACACATAGGGAGTATTAACACTTGCAAATATACAGACTTTCAAAAGTGTAAACTTGAACACTTGACAACTGCTTGATGGTACCTGTATAACAATACCTGTACATGTTGATGAATAAATATAAAACTGGTTAAATTTGTTTATTATTCAATAATGTTTGTGTTGATGTTGATTTTACAGCTAAATATGAGACAAAAATTCTTCTACATATTGTAATTTACTTCAACACTGTAGTCATAACTCCAAATCCAATTTCCATTTAATGTCTTGCAATTTTGTTTAATATACTGTAACACAAATAAATACGCTAATATTCAGATACTCATGGGAGTGAGGGGCCCACACAACACACTGGGGGCCTAACCAAATCACACTAACTTCAATTTGTAAAGCGGGAGCTTGAGGCAAACACTTGTTTCGAAGATCTATTTATGCATATTTGGCAAGGTTTAGAACTTGTAGCTATGCACTGGCAAATGTATGTATAAAACTAAATGTGAAATAAATGAGGATGGGAAGATGCATAATGCATGTGCATACATTAGGAATGTACAGAATGGAGTAGGGAGCATAATGTTGCAGGGATGTTTTGCCATTTCTTTTGTTGAAGAAAGAAGATTATGTTGACTTTTAAAAAGATGATGTAAAGAAATCTGCTGCCAGACTAGCTATTGGTAACCGCAAGGTCTTCCAGCAAGACTATGACATAAGGTGTACAATCAAGTGGGTCCAAAACTTTTTGAAGGATGCCAAATTAAAGGTCTGGAGTGGTCCACTCACAGGCTGGATAATGTCCATTCTCAAAAACCAAACAGCTTTACTGAGGTATAAAAATTTGCCAGGAAAAGTGGGCTACATATACTCTATGTCAAGAGTCGTGTATTAATCTAGTTAGAAACTACCATAAGAGGTTGTTGTCAGTTGTGAGTCAGAAAGGTACACTATTCACACATAACTGTAAGAGGGTAAATAATTCTTCCCTTGTCATTTTTTTTCTTGTTTCAATTTGGCTCATAAGTAAAACATCTTAATCAAACTTAGTGGAGGTGTTGTCTGTGTCTTTTTTAAAACATTTTGGGTTTATCATACATACATTTTTCACTAATTTGAGCTACAGCTCTTCTGTGCACTCAGACCAGACATGCTA
This sequence comes from Helostoma temminkii, assembly GCA_900302695.1. Taxonomy (NCBI): domain Eukaryota; kingdom Metazoa; phylum Chordata; class Actinopteri; order Anabantiformes; family Helostomatidae; genus Helostoma; species Helostoma temminkii. Next base: position 20,969 of record OMLM01009026.1, on the reverse strand, counting down.
CCCCACCTGCATCAGTGACCCTTGTATGCCCATAATTTTGTTGCCAATTTGCCGGCTGTCCTTCCTTGAACTACTTTTGGTCAGTACTGACCACTGCGTACTATGATCACCCAACAAAACCTGTCATCTAGCCCTCACAATAAGGTCTTTGTCAAAGTCACTAAGATCCTTATGCTCGACCATTTTCCTGCTTCCAACACATTCATTTTCAAGAACCATGTTATTGCAACGAGTTACTCAATGTCATTCACCTCACATGTCAGTGGTATTAATGTTGAGACTGGTCATCCAAACAGCCAGTATCTGAGCCATGTACTGTGGGTGTTCACTGCCAGGATCTAAACCAAATACACGTGAGCAGAGAAGCTGCATAGAGACTGTAAGGGTGTGTGTGTGTCAGTGAGAGTGAGAGATGAGGAAAAAAGCTTCAAAGCTGGTCTGTAACCGAGAGGGGAGGGTGGGGAGGGTTAAAAGGGGTTGTGATCTTCTTCTGGCTCTCAGGAATGTGGAGCAATAGCAATAGCAGCAATTTGGAGCACAGTGAGCAACATACAGCAGGATGATACCATGTAAACACACACAGTCTGGTGTGTCTTGCTCTATTCTCCCTGCACATATCAAGTAGCCATCTGTTGAACTGGACGAGCCAGGACGTGACTGAGTCAGACTGCTGACCAGCCATGCAGCCACATATTTTTTATTCTCATCACAATCGTTTAGCATTGCTCCATCCTCCTCTTTTTTCCTTTCCTTGTTACCGGCACCACTCTGTGCCATCTTTTAAAAACAGGAAGACAAGGGTTGGTGTTGAGGGAAGGAGGGAGGCTTAAAGAGAATGGTAAATGCACGCTCACCTCCCCTGACATATTGACTTCACAGAAAGTGAAGTGATGGTACAGGGCAAGTGATGTAGGGAAAAAGACTCCACTAATCACACCACAGTGTTCCCATTACATCAAATAATATCCGTGCTGGCTGGATGTCGTCTTGGCATTGCCACGGTATTCCTCTGTGATCTGAGGCAAGAGGAGACACAGCCTGTTGGAAGACAGTCTATATACCTTCTATTGATCTCCTTGTTAAGGCTTGTTGAGACCTGAGGTGCCTGGAGCCTTATCCATTAAAACATAACTAAAGAAAAAAAAGACAGCACTTTGGCTTTATCTTCAATTTCATCATGCTCGTAGAGTAATTTCAGAGCGTAGTCAAAGCTGTGAAAATGATATCAAAAGAGCCATGTTGTGAATAATGATATAAAGTAGATTCAGCTTTGAAAGATAATAGAAAATCAATGTTACTGGATGTTTTTGGTTTCCCATCCCAAAGGAGATTGGATGTGGTTGGGTGAAGAACTTTTGTGCAGACAGAAGAACCTTTACTAAAGGACACATAACCAAACCAGCAACCAAGTTGCAATTTGGTGTTGCAGTTTCATTGCTACTCTGTGTCTCCTTAAGTGTCTCTGCTCTCTCCAGCCTGCTTTCATTAAGCTTATTTATATAGTTGATTTGGAAAGTCACTGGGAACATTCACAGTCCAGAAGAAGAAGAAGCAGACTACTGAATTATTATTTCAGTAACAGCAAGTACACAATCTAATCTAAAAGCAACAGTGTAAATGTACAAATTCTCTAATTCTTGTACAGAATTGAAAATAAGTTTTAACATGTTTTATGAGAAAACTCAATACCACACACTTCACACAGAGCAGGCTAACTGTTTCCAGCTAACCTGGTGATGGTTGTGACTTATTTTAAAAAGCCACACAGTGGTAGCAATTTTCCCAATGCTATCGCTCATTTCTCATGCTTGAATCATTTTTTGTAGCTGTTGATCCACCTCAGCTGGACAGGAGATATCTCTGGGCATGATGTATGTGTTTGTGTGAAGAAGTAAGATAAAGACATGGCCTTTTATGTTTTAATGTAATTTTAGTAAACGAACCATTTCTTATTAGGCGATCAAAAGGCTTTTTTGTGAAGGCAAGAGAAAAATTTAATTACACCAAACAAGTAAAAGCAAAAACAGTATTGCTCGAGTGACATAATATCACGTAGCATTGTAAATCATCCGAGTTCCCATTGGTAGCTCTTACTTCATGGTGTTCTGGCTTAAATCATGCAGCGATAATTTCACATTTAGGAATCTGCCCAGACAACTGAAAGTGTTTTAGAACTGCACTGTCTCTGTTTGCATTTAAAAGTCTGCAAAGAAAGTCATGATCATTTTGGTTATGCATAGAAAACAAAGGTCTGCAGTCTTTCTGTCTCTGACTGCACCATGCTTTCCCATTCCAGTCTCCCTAACAGTCATGGGTATCTAACTTAATACCTGATGACTGGCTGGCTGGCTGGCTGGTTGGCTGGCTGAACAGACTGGGAAGGTCCTGGATTGAGTAGCTGGCTGATTTACAGGCATTCTGGGTGGCTGGCTCACCAAAACCATGAATTCCTACTGGGCTTGCTGGGCTTACTGGGTGCACTGACTACTCATCTTTCTACAGTGCAGACAGACAAAGGCAGGTCTGTTCCTCTGGGAGCCAGGAAAGCAATAAGAGCCACTTCCACCGCCTGAGAGAGAAGGGGGGAAGTAGAGTGAGATTCATGAAGATGTTTTTAGAGGAAACAAAAGGCTGAGAACAATAAAGAGCTAAAAGGAAAAGATAGAGAGCTTTTTAGTACATAATTGGAGAAAGATAAGAAAAATGATATAAAATTTGAGGAAAGACTATCAGCAGTGTCCATCTCCAATACGCTCGTTTCTATTTTCATAGTGGAGGTGATATTTTACTACAGCTTGTCTCACCCCCATCTTGGCATCCTTTCATCTCTACTATTGCTCTGTCCATCTCTCCACCACTTACAATGGCTCCTCACCTCCTTCTTTTTAGCCTCCTGCCCTAGACATCTGGCTCAGCAGCCAGTCTTACATTTTGTACAGTTCTTTTGAAAGCAGCTTTTCAGACACAGCACATGCTAGCTACTCCAAATAACCTCAAACAAGGAAATACTATTTCAAAAACTGAACAGCTTCAGAGGTTTGACATGTATGGAAGTTAGGATTATAATAAGCAAGAAAAAAAAACTTTTAGTCTGTCTCTCTAGTCATCAAGTACACATGTAAGTTAGCACTCACACAGTTAGAAAGTTCAGCCAAAAGCAAGAAGTGCTCCAAGAGCTATGAAGTAAAATCATAATCCAAGAGCAACATCATCACACAGCGGGATACTCTTCCCCTCCGTCTGCCTTATCCCTGTTCACCTACTACTGATTCAGGAGGTAGCTGCCTTTCCTGTCTACTTTCTTGTAGTCCTCCATTTACACCTAAAAAAATCTAACACTTGTCACATATCCCTTTACATGCCTGTGATGTGATGTTTCTAATGATAATCCCTATAGGGATTTACAGTGTGTCTATGGTACTCCCTGCAGGAGGTATGATTTCTTTTAACTCTCATAAAGCTAGTCAGTTATTTTACCCTGACATTCCTGTATTAGGCTCCACTTCCTTATTTTTGGTATTTGGTTTATATTTATTCTTTATCATATGTAGAGGATTATTACACACTAATCGATCGTTTCCATGTCATTCCTCTCTTCTTCATGATCTCGATCCTAACAGCTGATAGTGGGCTACATCTGGCGTGCAGCTGGCTACTTTAGAAAGACATGCAGATGGAGGGGACTCAAGAGGACAGTAGGAGAAAAGAGGAGATGCATACATTGAAGATGCTACGAGGCATACTAAAGAAAACACACATGGAGTGTGGAGGAGTGAAAGAGCAGGCAAGTTACAATTCTGACAGACGTAGAGTAAAACTAGAGCTGTACAGCGAAAGAAAGTGAAATAAGAGCAAAATAGGCAGAAATCCAGAGCGATAAATTGATGGAGGCGGCGAGAGAGATGAAAGGAGTACAGTCATGTGGAGTCAGATGCTCTTAATCAGCTGTGTTGCTGTCAGAGCTCCTCGCCATAGCAACCATGAGTCATAGCACCGGTAAATACAGAGAACCGAAAGCCTCGTTTACACATTCGCCACAGCATCACTGTACGCCTTACAAGCATACTGTAGCAGAAGGTGAGCCAATCTGTGATGCCTGCAGTGGGTACTATTTCCCCCAGTCAGTCATTCTTTTACAGTTAGATTTATTACTGAGATTACAGAACACATGACAAAAAATAAAAACAAATGTTTGTCAATGATGAAATTATCAAGGGAGTCTAAACTACCAGAACTACTGGTGCACTACCTAAATGTCAAGGGACAAAGTGAGTTAAGAGTGATGTGCATCAATATATTTTATTGGGTCTGTGAGCTCTCCCTTAAAAAACACACACATAATGTTAAATGACCAGATTAAGGTTGATTGAGGCTGCAAGTCGACACACCTGATTGATGGTCGGGCAAAAAGAAATGAGAGACTATGAGTTGCTGCAGCTTCAAAGACCAGCTAAAAATTTCTGAGTGTTCAAAGTGGCTTCCAGTGACATAAAAATAACTACATGGTTATTGTATTTCTAAAAATATGGTATCGTGCAGTTGCAGTGACAAAGCCAGAGCACCAATGATATTTTAGTCCTTATAGTTACTAAATTACACATTAAACTGTAAACAATAACAACAATATGTGTACCAATAGTGGTCTTGGGTGGCAAATAAGTGCTTAAGATATCACTTTATTTGTCTTTAAACAGTAACTTGAGTTGACACAGGCAAACGATTCTGAAAGAGGAATAAATATCAATATCTTAACATTAAAAAAAACAACACACAGGCTCATAGTTATTATTTAACTGCATTACAAAAACAAAAGGGTTTTTCTAAAGGATCATTTGTATCAAAATGAAAAGCATTAATTCTGCTGCCCTCTGACAAACCTCTAACACATCTGGGTGTGTTTAATAAGGATCCCCTAAATCTGATTATTTAAATTTGCAACATAATAAAATAGACCTTAATCAGATTTTCACCTACTATGTACAATAGGGTAATAAGGGCTCATATGTCATCCTGACAATGCAGAGCAAACTGAATGCAATCCCCACCCTGTGAGTCCCAGACTGTACTTTTCCAACAGTCTAATCCTACAATCATGTAGGCTACTTGACCTTTGTTTTCTCAGGCATTGTCATGTGTTGTCAAACCCACATGAGTGAGTAAGCAGTCACACACAGAAACACACCACAACAAAAGTACAGACATGAACCCCTTTTCCCCGGTGACTCATTCTTTTTTCAGCTGGATATAACTTGTGGCTGCTGTCGGACATAAACTGAACTGTTCCCCACACACATGAACACATACACATATACATACAGAGGTTTTTTCTATGTCTTCCATCAGCAGAAGACTGAAATCAGCTTTTTTTTCCATTTTTCACTCTGCCTCTGACTGCTTCAGACAGACCTGTGAAGCTATGCACCCCACACAGATGGATGCAAGCCACCCACCGTAAAAGCTGTCTGAGTTCGTCACCCCTCTCTTACATCCCACCCCTACCTACTCGCTGCCACCTCTTCGCCCCTCCACTCTCCATAAAGCACAGTGAATAGGCCCCTGTGTGCTCTGGAAGATTTAACTTGGGTTCTCACTAACAATCTCTCTTCAAGTGTCGGTCTGAAATAGTGCACCACATTAAATGGCGTGTTTTCCATCCTGTGAAACCAAAGATCAGCTGTACAAACATTTTAGAGGCTTTGAACTGCAACAGAATGGTGAAAGGAGAAAGTCGTCATACGTGGGCTGTAGATACAGGTACAAGATTAGACTCTCAAAACGCCAGCATTCCTCTGATGCTTTACTTCACCATAATGTAGATTAAATGGAGAGTCCTGATTTTGCAATCCTAATTGTTTTAATCCAGGGAAAGTTGCACACATTCTACATCATGCATTACTTTCACACCACTAAATGTAACCTAATGGTTATAATGTTCCACCAGTCAGAAGAAGCTCGGCGTCTTGTTGAGTAATGGCTGTAAAGAGAGGAAGAACATTCATTTCTTCAGCTACATTTCCCTGGCTGGTTGGAGGATGCATAACTGTGACTTTTAGATGATATGATCAATACCACTCCTGTCTGTACAGTAGATGTAAAGCTACAGTAAAGACACGGTTAGCTTAGCTTTGCATAAAGAAAAAGCAGGAACAGGGAGATGGGGAAAATAGTTCTGTACCAAGGCTACATAGTTTACCTACAAACACATCGTTTATTTAACATTTTATTTACTTAAAGCTCACAAATGAACTTGTTATATCTCTTGAAAACAAAACATTACAAAAAAGGGTGAGGCTAACCTTTTCCAAGTCAAATTAACCAATGAATCAAGATGTTTGAGTGTGAGCTGCAAGTTGTTGTTCTGTATCTGACTATTTCTAGGCCAAAATAGACCCCAGGAAGCAGTGACGTTAACACATTAACCTCACAGAAGGTTAGCTAACCAGGCTAAGTCAACGTTCTGTCCAGACAGACAGAATATAGGAATTAAGCACATTTCTAAAAATGACAAACTGTTCTTCTGACTCTCCTTTTCAAATCTTACCAGAGAAGTAATGGATGGGGGGATGATCGGGTGATTTTAAGTGACTCACACTGGGACTGTGTTAAGCTTCTGCTTTAAGTATCACCACTTCTTGCAGAAATGTTGCAAAGGCAGCGGACAACTGTGGTCTCACTAGAGAAAGAGCAAGAGAAAGGGGTTAAAAGCATTGTGCTTTCTGACACTCAAAGTAGGTGCTAGTCGCAATTTGGAACAAGCAATCGACAAGCAGAATGCAAAGCAGTTGCTAAAAGCTTGGAAAAGGGTACAGATCAAACTAGACCCTGAGGGAAAGCTGTGGTGTTTCAGAGGTTTTTTTTTTTTTTAAACATTCTGTGTTTTTCAGATGCATGTTGAGCTAATGCACCTACGCTTCAAAGCTTGAACTAGGTCATCACCAAAAAATAAATCAAAACTCCAATGAGACAAAAAATGCAACTCTTGCAACTCAAAATGACAGTTATTAGTTGTGCTGAGCGCTCCACTTGGAGTTGTGGCTGCTGAAAAAGATCAATTTCTACCTTCCTAGTTATCTGCAGTGAAAAACGCCACTGAAGCAAAGAAATAAACTGCTGATCGCCAGGGAAACAGCCACACACACACACACAAGCAAGCAAACATCCCTCTGCACATGCATGATCAAACACATAGAAAAAAAAACACACATCACTGACTTTTCCTGAGTGTCCACAAGCATTTAGATCCATTGCGCCAATCAGTTACCAATCTACATAAACCTAATGGAGAACAATAAGAGTGTACCAACGGCAAAGAGACACACTGACAAAATGGGCCATGCCATTAGTGTGTGTAGTAATGGAACTATATGGGGGAAATAAGAGGTTGCATTTAAGTAGCCTGCAGAAATCAGATAACTCCACTCAGCACATACTGAACATTCATAGGCATCAGACAGCAGAGACGAAAGTGTGTGTGTGTGTGTGTGCGTCAAAGAGAAAGTGAGAGGAAGGGTGACATGGACATAAATGTCAATGACAAGAGCATCTTCTGCGTCTGTGCAGAGTGACACAATCACATCCAATGAGCAGAGTTTCTGCCACAAATTAGAGACTTTAACCAGGGAACAATGGTTTCCAGAGCCTTCATTAGCTAATTCTCAGTTTTTGTTTTCCATTTGTATTTGTTCCATCTTTCTTTCTTTCTTCTATATCTTCTTCTGTCCTTTTGCAACATCAGTCCTTATCTGTGCTTCTCCTGATCTCTTTCTCTCCCCACTGACTTTTCAGAATTTCCTTTTTCCTACACTTATCTCCTTCCATCCTTCCTCTCTTTACCATTTTCTGATACTTCAAATGATCATATTCTATTCTTTAAGTAGTCCACCAGCAGACATGTAATTCTGTAAAGAGAAAAGATTTTAGTTGCAGCGTTTGCTTCATTCATTCACATACACACACATACAATATATTACAAATGCACTGTACAGCCAAGAATAGTACCAATCACCACTCGCTGCTCAGTATCTCAGCAGACAAGAATATACCTCAGAGCAGCTGTAAATGTATTTTATAGTTTAACCTTTCAATCTGCATCTGATTACAAGCCAGTAATTCAGTCATAAACAAAAAGAAATTCTCTTAACTGGACAAGACCATGAACTTCAACCTAATAAAGTGCTCACAGGCTTGTGTGCCTGGCTCTGACTAAGCGCAGTGGGGCTACTGGCGGTAGCAAGGCCGGGGCTGGAAGTGGAGCTGCTTGTTTAGCAGACCCACCCTGAACAGCACAAAGGGGGGCAACGCCCTCCTCCGTCACCAGCCAATCCAGACAGCACCCTGATTGGCCAGCTGGATGACCTTTGATCCCCGTTGTATTGTGGTCTCAGTTGAGACGGCCCTTCCCCTTCTATGTGTGTACGGACAACAAAAGACAAGTCATAATGCAGTGGAAGAAGGGAAGTGATCCACAGGGAAATGGAGAGTGTGCGTGCATGTGGATGCATTTATGTGTGTGTACTGCTGTGTGGATGGGGCTGGTGTAATTATGTTCTAGCTGTGATGATGATGATGATGATGATGATGATGATGATGATGATGAATTGTAGCAGTGATTAGGTACATCAGAGCAATTTATATCCAGCAGCCCCTTGGTTTAGTTTTCATATTCTAGCACAGTTAAGACTGATTGCTAGAAACTCTAGACCCAGTTATGAACCTACAGTTGCTCCAATCACAGCTCCAGACAAACCTATTGTTTCTCTAACCTATTTAGCCCTTTTATCCCAGCAGCAGACCAAACCTTGCCTTCCTCTAGCTCCATCTCTAGACTTAGCTCTATCCTGTTCTATGCTTCATCAAATCTATGCTCCTCTAGTCCTAGCTTCAGACCAAACCTGACCTTTCTTTAGACCCAACTCTGTACCAAGTCTCCGTACCTAATCTACCACACGATATAGGTGAAATCTAGCCTTTCTCTAACCATAGCACTGGAGTTAACAGTCATCCTTTGGCCACAGCTCTAGACTAAATCATAGCCCCAACTACAGCCTAACATAATGTACCTTGCGTAGCTCCAGATTAAATCCTGCCATGTTCCCAACCAAACATCCCATCTTCTAGCCTAATCTGAGCCCAAATCCCAACCCCAAAACTATCCTTCCACCCAAGCCCAGGAGTTGTCCATGTGGTGTAGAGCTAGCAGAATGAGACACTCTACACCTACTCTCTTAACGCACCTCATGTGACTGCCCCCCCTCTCTCTGAGGCAGTGGGTCAGCTTAGACCACCCCCTAACAGCACGACCGGCTGTCTAAGGAATGCCATGTCATGCAACAGATGGAGCTCCACAGACAATGGAGCTGCATGCGTTTACTAGGCCTGCGTACGAAGGCATGTGCCAAGTGTCTAAATGTGCGTATGTGTGTGAAAGCATAATGTCCCCAGTCATTTGAAAACCATACTTGGGCACATTTCTACTATGCTCCATGACTCACTGAGCTGCTGCAGCTTTTTCCAACAAAGAGTAAGCCCTGAAGAAATACGAAAATGATGCAACCATAGCCAGGAGACACAATTTCTCAGCATGATGCAATGTAATGAGACAGGTAGATTTATGGTCTCACATATTTGAACTTGAGGCGCGTACAGTGGCCATGCTGTCCTGGAGAAAATGCATAGAAAGTCCGAAACGAAAGCAAAGCAAACAGTCAACATGACTCTTTACAACTCAGTCGATGTCTGATCATTTCCAAACCAATAAGACTGAACATCATTGGTGCGATATGACCAGATTAACAGCCATATTTCAATAAAAGGATCAAGATGTTTTATTAAATATGGCACAATCGGACAGTTCATACTAAGGGAATCGATGTGCCGGTAGTTTTGTGTAAGATCCGACCAGAATATTTTCTATGGTTGTAGATTGTATGTTAGTAAACCTTTATCATAAAGGCTGTTGCCACATTTCATTCATTTCACATGTATGGGCCCACTGGCGTTGCAGGTGTATCCAAAAAAATGCGTAATAATTAGCCCCAAACTCACAAATGAAGAATCTTATAGCACCGTGAGTGGGTCGTTCACTTCTTAATGATGAATTCATCAATTATTAAGACGTTGCCGGATGTCCAAATAACCCTGAAGTGTCAGTAAATGGGGATGCCAGATTGGACGGAAATCCAAGGAACTCACCCAAGAGAACGACGGATGATCGGCTCCCCGCTCCTCCTCTGTGTAAATCCAGGACCCCGGACAGAAAAATCTTATACAGGAGAAGAAGAATTCGTAGTCTAAGTAGTAATATCACAAAATCTTCATGCGGACTGTGAAAACGATGTGGAGCCGCGAATCAACCTGGTCGGTGCACACACACAAAAATGAAAAGGTGAAATAGCGATCCAGCCTCACACTTGCAAACAAAAACAAAAAAGGACCGACACGGTCTTTTAAAGGAGATTTCGGTCAAAGTGGTGTCTCTGTAGTATTCTCGGATGCTTTAGTTGTTGACTGTGCACTTACTGGGCTGCTACCCCCGACTCCACCCGCTAACCCAGCCTTCCCAGTGCGCCCATTGGCACACACGGCCGGACATGCAAATTCACTCTTCCCATTGATGTTTTCCAGAAAAGAAAAAAAGCGCAGCGCTCTGTTTGAGGCGCTCCACTGCGCCACTGTGCGGTATTTACCCTCCACTGTGAATAGGTGCACCAATCATCCCTGCAGGGAAAATGTTTTTTGCCTGTAGAGTAGTTGCAGCTACAGGCTGAACAAGACAGTGCACAACTGATGAAAGAAACTCTTCCCTATAAATAAAGCCATAGACATGAAATAGAAATATGGAGAAAGTCATCCACGCCCCTTTATCCTCTGCCCCAGTATTTTTTGCTATTTGATAGGAATAGGCATCAAAGTATATATTGTTTTATTTGAATATTTTATAGCCTATATTACAAGTACTACAGTCAGCTGTTCATTTAGTCTATGTGCATTTGAAGATTTTGTTTTAAAAACTTGTACACATCGTCAGGCAGTGGTGGAAGTTGTATTCAGAGTCTTTACCTAAGTAGACATAGACACTTAAGTACAAGTACTTAATGTTTTATTAGCAAAGTGTACTTAAAGCTGAAGTACCTGCATGGAATATATTTTATGTTACTGGATTTATATCATTGATGCATTTATATTAAAGCAGTATTTTCATTTTGCACTTGGTCAAGGTGAATCAAATTGTAGTTTTGGAGTTCTAAAATACAGTGAACTCTGAACAGCACATGAAATGAAGATGCTCAAGACACGCACAAGTACCTCAAAATGTATTTACATTCCACCAGTGCTGTCAGAGCACAGTGCTGGTGGGACTGTGTTCCCACACTTAATGGCAGTTTCCTTTTCCCAAGACCACTAAAAATATTCAAGCTAAAAACTACAGGTCTCAGCCTATACAACATTCAAATTGTTTTTCTACATTATACAACATAAACTCTGAAGTTACTCTAAACACAGTCTCCAGAAATACCAAAGTGTCAACTATGGCCCCAATCATAATAATCCAATAATAAAATAAACATTAAAATACAAACATAATAAGGTAATATTAATGAGTAAGCGTCCCAGGCAAGTCAGGTGCTTAGGAAATAGGGAGGCTGCAAGTTGCCCTCAGCGTTCTCCCTGTGGTCACTATGAGATGTAATATCACATTATTTTTCATTCTGCAATATGGTATCAATTATAAAAACCTACTGGACATCATATGCTCAATATCCTGTTTTGTTTGCACAAACAAAAATAAACACCGAAACAAGCAAACATTAATATTCACACTGAATTTGACCTAAATAAATCGTTTCACACCAGTCCAGTGTCAGCTCTGAATAAAAGTTTGAGAGTGTATCCAAAAACAAGCCGGTTATACAATAAACTGAAGCCTTCTGCTTTTTACCCACAGAGAAACACTGACTTTCCAATTTGTGAAACCGAAAGAACAGAATGTGCATCGCCTTCCATGTATCCATGCTGCAGCAATTACCTGTGGCTGTTTCTCAAAACTGAAAAAAGAAAACTGTGATGTTGATGTAGCGCATCAGAGCCAACATCACTGCAGGAACAGCTCAGCAGCTGTACTGAGATGTAACAGTGCTCAGTGGAGGAAAGCTAACAGCAAGTACTAATGGAGATACAGTAAAAGGCTGCATCCTTCTCCATCAGGTTTTTATGTCAGTGAAAGCCTCGCATCTCAGCGTCTGTGCTGTAAACAATAATAGTTTGTGAGCATCTTGTAGTAATTTAATGCTCTGACTGAAGACAAAATTAGACAAGACTGCTTTGAAATAAAAATAAATCCTGGAAAAACATATCCATCAACTCTGCCATCAGCTTAAGTCTTAATATTGTGGAACTATTGTGATGATCAGAAAGTCAATACAAGAACACTGAGTTGAGAGTCTGAGGTCAAACATGATTTCAAGTCAATGGCATTTCCCAAAAAGGTCTAAAACTAAAATGGAAAGATCAATAGAAAGTGGAGTAAATCCTTGGCTTCTAGTCTCTTTTTGACACCTGCCAGTAAAGCTAAATGTATGATGCTTTTAAATCTTTCACATTTTATTTCATAAAAAAACAACACAGGGGACGCTGCCTTGCATGTTACAGTACACATCACAGTCTTAAACAAGCATAAAAAGGACTGTGTTTGACATGACATAGTTTTGTATTATATTTACAGTATAATGCAAGACCATTAGTCAGTGAGGCTCCATCAAACTGTCTTCTCTAATTCCTTTCATAATCTGCTCATCTAGTCTGCCAGTTATCACATTTAGGAGAAAGCTTTATTCGCCAACTCATCAGGCTGCGCACAAAGACCTCCCAACAAAAGACAGCACTTGGCAGCATCAGCTTGGCAATGCAGGGACCATTATCTCTCCTTAAGGCAGGAGGTCGTTCTTTTAGAAATGTAGTGGACACTAACTCTTAAACGAGCAGTCAGAGTTAATTCATTTTCACTATCAAAAAGAAAAAGAAACAAGTCTACTGAGAAACTGCAGCCTTGAGCTGTGCATTCGCTGCCAGAGGTATATAACTATTGTGCCCATATAATCACACCCCAACAATTAAAATTAGTTAAATTAGCGCCTTCAATTAATCGAGTGATGTGATCAAAAATGATGCATTTATTTGTTATGACAGAACTATCAGCATCCTTTTTATAGTAATTCAGTTCCATGTCATGTATGCTATTTAATTTATATGTGAAAGCTTAGTGGAGCCACAATGAGTCAAAAAAGTCACTGAAGTGTAGCAGTTAAAGTGGAAGTCACAAAAACTCATAGTCCTCGTTCGAGCCAGTTACATGCTGACATGGTGTAGAGTCATATTCAAGCCTCATGTGTCAGTGTCTTCTCTGCCCATTTACTTTGGTGCCCTCTCTGAAAAAGTCCAAGGTATATTTAAGCAGTAATGTGATGCCTGGGTATCTAAGCACCGGCCTGTGCCACCTGCTCGACCTGCTTCCTCTGATTGTAGGCATTGTACACATCAATGAACATGTCCTTGCAGGGAATGCGTGCCTTCAGTTTGGAGCAGATAAGGAAGGAGCCGGCCATTTTGCGGTGGAGGGAGTATGTTTCCTCGGGTGGAGGGGTGAGGCGGTGGCGCAGCATAACGGGGATGAGGTTCTGGATGCGCTGGGTGGTGCTCTGGGTGCCAAAGTCAAACGGTTCAGTGGATGCAAAGGCCTCACCGAGGATCATTACTGCCTCCACATGGGCATCCTCAAAGGCCTGGTGGGAAGCAAGAAAAAATGCTAAATTGGCTGTGTGTAAGTCTGCCTGTGTGTAAAATATTCAGCTGAGTTTAAGATTTCATCAGTAACATCAAGGATAAATAGACAAAACAATATAATACAATATAAGTTCACACAACACAAACAAGCTGCATTTTTTGAGTGTGTACATACTGAGGCAGCCTATCTGCCTGTGATAACTGCTACAGTACAGATACATGATATATACCGTATACACTGTTTTTCTTCAGCTTACCTTTGATAATTTTTTATACATAACAGATTTCAACATTTCTTCCTGGGTATTTTCTTCCAGTCCTGTTCTCATTTTACATAACTTTAGATTTACTTCATATAATAGAGCACAGAGAATACAGACTGTGATCTATCTATCTATCTATCTATCTATCTATCTATCTATTCATCTATCCATCCATCCACTTACTGTAACAATTACCACAAAACTAACTTCATTATACAATTCCTAACTAGAAGTCGCAAAGTTAATTTTATAGTCATGAACATAAAACAGTCATTCCTTTGCCCCTTTCAAAGAATTCTACAATATTAGGACACATTTCTGTTTGACAGAAAATATGACCCTTTTAGCAAAGACAGAAATCTGAACAGACAAGGAGGAGGAAGATCAGATTAACTGCAAGTAAACAGCATCAAGCATGAGGAGTGATACTGAGATAGTGAGAGACACAAATAAATCAAAACACAAGAGACAGAGGAGGATAAACCAGATCAAAAATAGATGAGCCAAGCAGCAGAGACTAAAATACCTTACCTTGGCCTCGAAGCCAGTCAGGAACTTCAGGTCCTTTGATTTGGAAAGAACAGTAGCTCGATCACCCACAGAAGCTGCGTGCACCACCTTAGCAGAAAGCACACACAGGCCAAATAATGATGTGGCTGTGGTAACCATGTTTACTGGAATGTGTGTACATGTACATGCTGTATATGATTGTTTTTCTATGGCTGTTGCAAAATTGATTCTTTCACTTAACAATTCAGAACTGCTGAATAAATCATGTTGCCAGGTTCACTGGGTTTATATTATATTTAAACAAAATGAGCTAAAATCATAATTTCAGATTCATCTTACCTGTATGTAGTCATCTGTGAATGACTCTGGATAGCTTCTGCATGCCCCAAAGTCCAACAGAATAACCTGAAGACAAGAAAGTGTTAAGCATGTAATTAAATATTTGGTAAAAATGTGATAGTTTTGTTTTTTGACAACTCACCTTGTTTGTGTCTGAGTTGTAGAAGAAATTTGACCAATTTGGATCCGTCTGCATGAACCTGAATTCAAACAGTTCCCTGAGACACAACTGGAGGATGTTGAAACAAATCTGGAGGAAGCAATAGAGGTTTATATCAAGCCCATTTAATACAATATGTTCTTTTCTATCTATTCTTATCTCTGGTCACTTCCACAAGCTCACAAAATCTAAGGATGTCGTCTTATTGTATGTGATGCATGTGCATAAATCTCAACTGTTAAACACATATTTTTACAGTGACACACAGTAATTTTAACTGTCCTTTTCACACTGTGTTTAAGATGATGCTGTATAATTTTCCAGCACACAACATGCCTCCTCAGTGCTGCACTTGTCATCTTATGGCATGCGTCAAGCTACAATAAAAGCAATTTAAATTATACTTCTTATTACCAACAAGGAGTGAAAATCCCACAACATCTTGATACTTGAGAAATGGTGACAGGAGGAATTAAACAAAGAAATCCAAAAACTAAAACACAGCTGGTCATTACACCATATGCAATTATGTAATATTTCATAATGTCGCCTCACGATCAAGAAAAACAATCTATAATGCAATAGATTTAACCATTTACAAAAATACTAATAATATTTCAAAAGGCAAGAGAATCCACTGAGTTATGAGTCTCCTCGTCTACCATATACTTGACATTTAAGTGACATTGAAAAAATTATTTGTGCCTGTCTAACCCATACCTGGTTTCTGGTCTCCTGGGGCAGGTCTACGCAGCGGTCCAATGGGACACCATGTACCAGCTCCATGGCTAGCACTCTCTTTCCTGACAGCTCATCAATCACTTCAGGGACCTGGAAAAACTCATCTCCTTCCAGCAGGGACCTGGGGACCAGACACGAATGCTTGAGAAAAACAAAACTAAGCAAAAAAACAGGCACTCAATTTATGAGAAATTATTATTATAATTATAATCATGTTATAAACTATAACATGATTTGCAGAATATACACTCACTGGCCACTTTATTAGGTACACCTGAACAATCTAATGTATTCCAACACAGCAGCTCTGCCATACACTCTACTTTTACAAGGTTATAATTTCTCAGTTTTTAACTGTCAAAGGGATATAATTCTACTATATATTTATTAATGAGGTCATAGTGGGTGACGGTGTCTTACTGGACTGCTTTATAATAGTTTACATTCAAAACTCCAGGATGAGTAGACATACGGTAGAATTATCACCTGTCTGACAGCATTAGATTGTAAAGGGGGACCTAAAAAAATGGCCAGTGAGTGTATGAAACATACAGATATATAATTTTGACTTAATATTGCAACCTAAATAAACCACCTCAGAACATTTGTTCCCATGAATAAGTTAACAATTATGATACATTGAAAATTATTTTAAAGCAATAATAGATAGAAGTAGCAGTAGTAGTAGAGGACAAGGACAATTCATTTTCAAAACTATAAAACCAGGACCCAATATAAACACGCATTAAACATAAGTATAAGAAAATAATTTTAATCTAAGGAAATAATAAATAAAATAAATAGACATTTTAGGAAACAGTCTAAAATGAAAATAGCTACACTACAATTGCAATTTTCTGCAACACACGCAATCTGTAGAATCAAACAGACTAATTCTAGAGTAAGTAAAAGGTCAACCTGAAGTGGTTTCTATTCTGAAATTAACAGTCTACAGTGGGGGATGCTATGGTTCAAAACACAACATGAACCTACCTGAACTTCTTGGCACACTCTGCTTCCCTCTTATAGTCACACTCCCATGCCAGCTCCCTCTGAAGAACCTCTAAGCTGCTGTCTGCAAACAAACCTTTAAAAAAATAAATAGTACAAATCTCAGCAGGAAAAAACTAAGAAAACAAATGGACTGTGTCAACCTCAACTATAACATGATTTCTACCGCTTGAAAATACGTGTACCATGCATGGGACACCCTGGTGACCTGAGTGTTAAGGAGTTAGATAAAATCTTATTTTCAAGATGGTACTATATTCCAACATGCCATGTGCTTAGACCATGCATCATAATGCTACTGCAGTAAATGTTAAGTATTTCTAGTCCACTTTGCCTATGAACTAAATGCAGACAATGTGGGACATAAAGTAATATATACGCTCTTCAACATACAACCACAATATGATATCTGCCGGAGCCTATCACATCTAAACATATGGCTTTGATCCATCCATCCATTTTCTGGACCGCTTAGTCACCGTAGGGGCCACAGGTGTGCTGGAGCCTATCCCAGCTGTCATACGGGCGAGAGGCGGGGTACACCCTGGACAGGTTGCCAGTCTACCGCAGGGCCACATATATACAAACAACCATTCACACTCTCACTCACACCTACAGGCAATTTAGAGTCCCCAGCTGACCTGACTGCATGTTGTGGACTGTGGGAGGAAGCCGGAGTGCCCGGAGAGGACCCACACAAACACGGGGAGAACATGCAAACTCCACACAGAAAACTCCACACAGCAAGACCCTGGCCGACCCTAGGAATCGAATCCAGGACCTTCTTGCTGTGAGGTGACAGTGCTAACCACTGCACCACTGTGCCGCCCTGGCTTTGACATCAAAAAGTTAATTTAACTAAATACTGCATGTATCATCAGACCTTACCTTCTGGCAGAACTACACTCATTTTCAGTACAGACATCAAGTTGTTTATGTCACTGCGGATGCTCTCTGCCACTCCGGGGTACTGGGGAGGAAAATTAGGGAAAACAGTCAAATACAAAAATAGAAAGACAGAGGATGTGAAGGAGACATAAATGTCACGTGTACGAATACACTCCTACCTGGATTTTCATGGCTATTTCTCTACCATCGTTTAAAACCCCATGATGAACCTGGCCAATGGAAGCTGCAGCAAATGGTTTGTCTTCAAAAGACAACAGCTTCTCTCGCCAGTGTGATCCCAGTTCCTCTTCTAGAACCTTCTACACAATCAGACCAACACAAAAATGTCTTACTCCAAGTCAAGCCTTTAAAACATGTACATAAAATCTACAGACATCAACCTTAACCGACTTACTCAAACTGATTTGTGCCATGTTGTCTTGTCAAAAACAAGCACTGTATGCTTACTTTCATTTGCCATGTAGGCATGAAGTCTGCGCTCTGTCTGACCCGCTCAAAGATCTTCTGCAGCTGAGGGTTGATGAAAGAGTTGTCTGAAGAAGAAAAGTGAGAAGACATCAGAAAACAGCATTGGCTAGACATCCAGTGACTGAACACCATCTTTAGTGATATAGTTGCTACACCAGGTACCTTGAATGCTGAGCATCTGTCCTATCTTGAGCGCAGCTCCACGGACCTTGCACAGTGTGTCAACTATTCTCTCAGCATTGGCCTCTGACAGAAGTGGAGAGTCTAGCAAGGCACTCGTTTCTAAAGAAAAGACAACATACACACAGATGAGGGTTATTAACAGGGACATTAGGCATATTTCAAGCACAGCAATATAAACAGCAGTCATTCTTCTAAGCAGTGAGGTTTCTGTTGCATGTAACTAACTCAGCTTTGATTCTAAACTGAGACATCTGTACATCATTAAGCCTTGTCCGTTTAACACACATTAAAGCCAGTCTTTGAATTCTTGTTAAGAGCTTTAATGCAAAGCCTGTACAGTTCCTGGCAGGTGCTGACATATAAGAGACTTCTCCAGGGCTGACCAGATGTCCATCTATCAGCTGTTTCGGCAAAGCATATATCACAGGGTGGGAGAAAATGACAACACAGAAAATAGTGCGTGAAAACAAAATATTTGTACCTCCAGTTTTTTTGCCTCCTAGTGACTGTTTTGCCACTTCTGCAATAGCTCCAATCCCAAGTCCTACTGCCAGTCCTGCATGAGGGAGACACAAATGATTTCAAATATAGGCCTTCACAGATGTTTGATGGACACGGGTACCGCTGTCTAATTTTTATATGGTTAATGCAATGTTATTGAACAGAAATTTAAATTAAAACAACCAGTGTACAGTTTAAGCACATCTGAACTAATGCATCTCATTGTGATGATAAATAGAGCCAATACTATATGTAGAAAACTGTGTCTCTGTTAAAATACACATATGGAGCTAATTCTATTACCTTTAAATTATTTGCATTTTAGAACATGCGAAGTGTAGCAATTGCCAATGAAAAAATATCTATAAATTTTAAACTACACTGACAGTAAAATAGAAAATGTTATTTTCATTGTGAATGTTTTACAGACATACTTTCCCTGTGCTTACAACTATTACAGAGTGTTGGCTAATTAGTAACTTGTACATTCAGACAAACAGCTTAAACGTAACATTTTAAGGTCCATTAGGTAGGATTGTATTAGGCTCCAATAACATTAGCACAGTGTACCTAGTAACCTAGTAACTGACTGTACAAATTTAAATTTTTTTTATTATCTTGGTGTGTTCACAGCAATGTGGGAAAAGAATGGGAATGAAAAAAATAATAAATAAACAAACATGTATTCTTACCTCCAAAATTCACCAGTCTGCCGATTCTTGAAGCAGGCACCTTCCTTTCTTTGGCACGATCACTCAGCTGACATACCAGATTATAAAAACAATCACTACATTTATTTACTACAGTCATTTCATTAGACTGTTACAAATATACAGAGCACACGATCTGAAATAACATATTTTTATTATGTTATGCTTGTCCAAAAGGTAAAAATAAATCATTCAACTAGCCTTCTGTCTGATAGGTTTGACTAGGGCCTGTTTTGCCTCCCTAGCCTTCTTGATGTCCTCTGGTGTGAGTCTGGCCACCACAGTGTCATGAACAGTCCTGGTCTGGTAGTAGCACCGGCAGAGACCACCAGTAGTGTGGAGGAAGCGAGCGTTCTGCCCCGGCCAGCCTGTCCCTCCTGCTGCTGACCCTGGGGGAGGATGCACACCTACAATAGAATAATAATAATAATAATGAGAATGATAATGATAATGATAATGATAATGATAATAATAATAAAAAGAAGAAGAAGAAAAATACATTGTATTTATAACTAAGTGACTTTCAAAACACTCAAGGACACTGTACAAACAATTAACAAACAAATAACACAGAAGAAAAAGACAGGGCAATGCAATTACAAATTTACTTAATAGTGAATAGGATATTGAACAGGTAGGTTTTAAGTCTGGATTTGAAGACCAGAAGAGAGTCAATGTTTCTAATGTCCGGTGGGAGCGAGTACCACCAGACAAAGTTCCAGAGCTTTCAGTTGCTCTGCTCCCCGTGGTGCTGAGATGACAAGAGGACACAGTGAGGTGGCAGGAGCAGAAGATGGCAATGTGGAGGAGATAGATATGAGGGGGCGAGGTTGTGAATGGCCTTGAAGATGTACAGGTGGGGAATGAGGTAGGCGATGAGGAAAGCATCACTAACAAGGCCCTGAATATGTGAAAACAACAACTTGACTCTTTTTGTGTGTGTGACTAAATGTTTTTTTACATTCTAACAAGGTGAAGAAGAAAATACCTGTTGGCATCTCAGCTGCAGTTCCAGCTTCTGTCTGGCTTTGATTCATTTCATGAGGGGGGAACTCAGACCCCATGGACCATTTGGCTACTTCATCAGGGTCCATATTTTCCCAACCCTCAGCATCCGGAAACACATCCTCCTTTATGGTCTGTTGCTAAAAACACAATACAGTTGGACAAGCAACTAAGCCATTATTATTTGTGTGTATGTATGTATGTATGTGTGTATATATATATATATATATATATATATATATACATATATACATACATACACACACACACACACACACACATATATATGTATTTCTTTTCATGTCTTACTCTGCAGTCTTGCTGTTTCTGGTCTGCTGCTTTTATCTACCGCTGTAGCGCTCACTGTGATTTCCATGGTGATGTCTCAAA
>OMLM01009025.1:0-41116 GCA_900302695.1 Helostoma temminkii | reverse complement strand
ACCATAACTAAAGCACCGACAACCACAGGCATAACTGAAGCTCCTACAATGGCTACTACCACATCTAAAGTAACAATGGTCACATCTTCAGTAGCAGTGAGCAGTACTGAAGCTCCAATAACCACATTTGAAGCTTTAACCAACACAACCAATACTGAGGTAGCAAGAACAACCAATACCACAACAAAGCAAGTACCAAATAGCAAAACAGTCTCTTCAGCAACAACCATTACCAGAAGTGAAGCAACAACCACAAGTGAACCATCAACAAGTACAGCATCACTAATGACCACGATTGATACACCAAGACCGACAGCTACAACAGAAGCTCCAAGCCATACTGCCACAACTGAACCACTGACCATTACAACTGAAGGACCAACGGCCGCAACAGAAACACCAACAACAGCGAGAAAAACTGAAGTTACCCTAACAACCACTACCACAACAGAAGCGCTAACAAGTTCAAGTGAAGCATCAGCATCTACAACTGAAACACTAGTGACCGCAAATGAATCCTCAATAATAGCCACTACTACAACGGAAGCTGCAAAAATAATAACTGACGCATCAACAATCACAGGAGAACCACAAATGACAGCTGCTACCACATCTGAATCACCAACAACAACCACTACCAAAACTGAATCATCACCATCCATGACCATAACTAAAGCACCGACAACCACAGGCATAACTGAAGCTCCTACAATGGCCACTACCACATCTAAAGTAACAATGGCCACAACTTCAGTAGCAGTGAGCAGTACTGAAGCTCCAAAAACCACATTTGAAGCTTCAGCCACCACAACCAATATTGAGGTAGCAAAAACAACCAATACCGCATCAAAGCAAGTACCAAATAGCAATACAGTCTCTCCATTAACAAACACTACCAGAAGTATAGCAACAACCACAAGTGAACCATCAGCAAGCACAGCACCACTAATGACCACAATTGATGCAACAATACCAACAGCTTCAACCCAAACTGCAACAACTGGAACACCGACCATTGCAACTGAAGGACCAAAGGCCACAACAGAAGCACCAATGGCCACAAGAAAAATTGAAGTTCAAACAAAGACAACTACAACATCTGAAGTAGCAATGGCCACAACGTCAGCACTAGCAGCCACAACTGAACCTCCAGCAACCACAACTGAGGCATCAAAAATGAAAGTTACAACTGAAGCTGCAACCCATACTGCAACAAATGATATACCTACCACTACAACTGAAAGACAAATGACCACAACAGAAGCACCAAGAACAACTACCACAACTGAAGCGTCTATCACAACTCAGGCACCAAGAACAAGAAGTACCACAACAGAAGCACTAACAAGTTTAAATAAAGCACCAACATCTACAACTGAAACACTAAATGAATCCTCAATAATAGCCACTACTACAACGGAAGCTGCAAGAATAATAACTGAAGCATCAACAATCACAAGAGAATTACCAATAAAAGCTGCTACCACAACTGAATCACCAACAACAACCACTACCAAAACTGAAGCATCACCAAACAGGACCATAACTAAAGGAGCAACAATTACAGACACAACTGAAGGTCCAATAATGGCCACTACCACATCTAAAGTAAACAATGTTGTTGAAGCTTCAGCCACCACAACCAATATTGAGGTAGCAAAAACAACCAATACCACATCAAAGCAAGTACTAAATAGCAATACAGTCTCTCCATTAACAAACACTACCAGAAGGGAAGCAACAACCACAAGTGAACCATCAACAAGCACAGGCACAACTGAATTTCCAATAACAATGACAGCACTCACTGGCACAGCTGAAGCAACAGCTACCACAACTCTACCACAAGCAACCAAAACAAAATCACCCACATCAACCACTACCACAACTGAAACATCATCAACCTTACTTGAAGCACGAATGACCACCAAAGTCTCACCAACACTAACCACTACCACAAATGAAGCAACAACAAACACAACAGAAGGGCCAGTTACCATAATTGGAGCACGAATGACCATTACTACTACTGCTGGTCCAACCACCACAACAGAAGCCCCAAAAGCCATTACAAGAACTGATGCTATGACCACCACTGAAGCATCAACAACCTTCACTACCAAAACTGAAGGTCCAGTCACCACAACCACAACTGAAGCAACAATAAGCACAATGCAAGCAACAACTTTCATAACAGAACCATCAGCAGCTGCCCCTAGTACAACAGAAGCAATCATGACAACAACTAAAGCAGCAAGTAGCAATGAAGCACCAAGCACTACTAGCACATCTGAAGCAGTAACAACCACAATTCAACCAAAAACAACCAACACAGAATCACCAACATCAACCACAACCACAATTAAAACACCACTGACCTCACCGAGAACAACTACTACCACAACTGAAGCAACAACAAGCACAACAAAAGCACCAACAGGAACAATGAGAGCTTCCAAAACTGCCACTAGAAGAACTGAAGCACCAGTGACCATGACTGGAGCATTAATGACCATTACTGCAGGTCCAACCATCACAATTACAACAGAAGTACCAATAGGGAATACAACTGATGCTCTGACCACCACAGAAGCACCAACAAAAAACACTATCTCAACTGAAGGTCTGGTCACCACGACCACAACTGAAGCATCAAATAGGACAATGGATGCACCAACTTCCATAACACAATCACCAACAATGGCCACCATTACAACTGAAGCAGTAATGATGACAATGACCTTTACTACAAAGGAAACACTGGGCACCACCAGTGCAGCTGAAGCAGCAACAATTACAGTTCAACCACAAACAACCAAAACACCACAAACATCAACCACTACCACGACTGAAACACCACTGACCTTACCTGAAGCACCAATGACCACAACTGAAATGCTAATGACCACAACAGTCTCATCAACAACAAACACTACAAAAGCTGAAGCTACAACAAGCACAACAGAAGCACCAACCAGCACAATGAAAGCATCAACAACAGCCACTACTGATGCAGTGACCTTAACTGGAGCACTACTGATAATTACCACTACTGCAGATCCAACCACCACAACTACAACAGAAACATCAACAACCACTACAACAACTGATGCTCTGACCACCACAACTACTACTGAAGCACCTACAACAACTGAAGGTCCAGTCACCACAACCACAACTAAAGCAGCCACAAGCATATTGGAAGCAGCAATGACCACTACCACAAATGAAGCACCAGTCACCATTAGAACAGCTGAAGCAGCATCCACAACAACTCAACCACAAATGACCAAAACAGAATCACCTACATCAACCACTACCACAACCAAACCACCTTCGACCTTACCTGAAACACCAATGACCACTACTATAAATGAAGCACTAGCCACCAACAGTACAGCTGAAGAAGCAACAACCACACATCAACCACAAACAACCAAAACAGAATCACCTACATCAACCACTGCCGCAACTGAAACACCACTGACCTTACCTGAAGCACCAATGACCACAAGTGAAACACTAATGACCACAACAGTCTCATCAACAACAAACACTACAACAGCTGAAACTGCAAGAAGCAAAACAGAAGCACCAAGCAGCACAATGATAGCATCAACAACAGCCACTAGAACAACTGACGCAGTGACCTTAACTGGAACACTACTGACAGTTACCACTGCTGGAGATCCGGCCACCACAACTACAACTGAAACATCAACAATCATTAAAACAACTGATGCTCTGACCACCACAACCACTACTGAAACACCTACAATAGTCACTACCATAATTGAAGGTCCACTCACCACAAAAGAAGCAGCAACAAGCACATTGGAAGCAGCAATGACCACTACCACAATTGAAGCACCAAGCACCACCTTTGGACCATTATCGACTTTACCTGAAGCACCAATAACCACTACTAAAGCAGCAACAAGCAGTACCACAACACCAACATCCACTTTCAGAACTGAAGCACTAACAATCACAACCACCACTGAAGCACCAATGACCACAATTAAAGCACCAACACCCACTAACACATCTGAAGCAACCACACACATTACCAGACCTCAAGTAACAACCACGACTACAACAATTACTGAAACACTGACCACAACTTTTGCACCAACTAACATAACTGCAGTACCAATAACAACTACAACTCTAGGACCACGAAGAGCAATGACCACAAGTCTAGCAACACCAACAAACTCAACTGAATCACCAATGACCATGACAACTGCATTACAACATCCTCCTCCAGTCAATGTTACAACTTCCCCTTCATCTATCACAGTCACCTCATCTCCAGGCAAGTAGTTTAATTTCTATTTCAAAATACCTTTTTTTCATTGCGGTGTATTTAAAAGATACAATAAAGCCACAACAAATTATCACATAAAAAAGCAGCTACTTATACTCTTTATAATCTTAGACACATTTGTTTTGCAATTTTATTCATTTATGTATTCATTTTTTGTTTGTATTAGATTTGTCTATCAACAATAAACTACGCACAGTATTCAATTTAAGTTTCACCAATATTTTTAGGGTCTCAAAATACATAGGAGTACCTAAACCCTTTATGTGTCACACGATGAAATTTAAAATTTAGAACATTTAATTAGGCAATGTAGCCATAATTCACAGCCAAATACAGTGATGTCATGCAAATGTTCATCTGCAGTTGTATACTTTTTATGAAAGCATTTTTAAACATGTCCAAATGATTAAAGCCATAGTAAGTTATAGTCACAAACATATGCTGGTATATTAGTAATGGGATTAGCATGTAATTTATTATTTTATATAACTGATTATTTTCCAAATGTATAATATTAATTAATTCCTACAGTTTTACAAACACTGGCACACCTACAGATGAAGATCACTTCCTTCGGAGAGATCAGCAATGGAACCATCATTAACCTTGTTAAACAGGTATATAAATCATAATTTTAAAAATGACTTTGATCAGCAAATACTTTTAATGCTAAGGAGGTAAGGAGGTATTGTAAAGACAATGCGATAGATCTTCTGACATTTGTTCTGTGCATTTTCTTTCAAATTTAGCTTTTTTCAGCTCAGCTCTTGAATGGGACAGCCAACACTTCCACAGTTACAAGTATTCAGAAGGTTTCTCCATAGATTTCATAAGCTGTGAAAAAGACGTTTCCTTTACAACAACTGTCTTCAAATCAACAAGTGCCCAGAATCTATTACAGGTGCAAGAAAAGGTGTTTTTGAGTTCTGAGTTCTGAAGTTCACTCTTCTTTTATGTTTATGTTTTATATATAATACTGCACTGTTATATCAGTGGTATTATACAATTTGGTAAAGTGTAAACATATTTGCACATTACAGTTCTAAATAATATCATCTTTTAAAGAGGTTTTTTAAAGGTGTCAAAGGGGTGTTTTTAACAACCTACTCAAATGATTTCATAATAAGGAAAGGTCATGGGTGTGAAACTGATTATGTTTCTTCCTCATTCCTTCTTTTGATTATACAAAACACTAGTAAAAAGACACTGGTGGGTGGCTCATACCAAGAGCATAACTACTGCAAGTCACATCAGGGATGTGAATGATCAGAATGTCGTCATGTAACAACTCACACAGTCATGTCTATTGACATCTATTCTTTTGTGTTGGCATTAAAAATGTATCCATTGGGCTTACAAACTGAAAATGAAAACTTTTTTTTACATTTTTTAAATTGAATTTCTTACTTCCTTGCTGCAGGCTCAGATGGTAGGGTCCAATTTCTTTTACTTATAGACAACTATTAAACTGTCTTTTTCAAAAAATTATATTATCACTCAGTGTCGTGCTTTTTCCTAATGCTATAATCACAATCTCTGCATTGTCATTGCTAAATCTTAATACCTTTTCTGACTGCTTGGATTTCAAAGCATATCAATATGGCAAAAGATGGCAGATCTGTTATGATATGTTGTGCTATATGAATTTAAATGATGATTAAAGAGTACACAAACAATTGTGCCAGTGCCGTTCTTATTGTGAAACACTGATTCATTCCAGGGACTTGCAGAGCAACCATTCTTTGTGTTTTTAAAATACAATTTTGATGTAAAAATATATACAGCTTTTTAAATTAAATATGCAATAAATTGTATGCCTTTAGAACTTTTGGTAACATTTCCTTTATGTAGACTGCAATTTAAGCAAAGACATAATGCATAGTGTATGTGCTTCAGGCAAAATATGAGGTAAATAATTTAAAGCTGAAGCAGACTACAGCTGTTGTGATATGGTACTATATACATAAAACTGAACTGAATATCTGATCATAGTTTAAATAAATGTGGTGATGCCACTCCAAGAACAATTTATAAAACAAAAAAAGGTCTGAACATGTTCCAAACAAGCTGTTTGTTAAGATTAGTTATTTGATTTGACAGTTAATTTAATGCTTTTATAAATAAGTTAAATATAATTTTGTCATATGGTTTGTTTACTGCAGTGTATACCAACTTCACAATATAAGGATCGAGACGTAGTAAATGTTGAATACAACTAGTATGATATACAGAAGTATATTGCAGTTCCCACTAATGAAGGTAGCTTAGCAAACTTAACCCTAATAGTTCCACCCAGTATTAATCTGTGTAGATGTCTTAGCCAGAATAGGGATATAAATGATATTACCAAGTAAGTACTCTTAATATGTCATCATTTTTAATTTTTAAAAACCTACCTAACTTTCCAATAATACATGGTGACACCACTAGGTCATCTTACTGTTAAATGACATCTCCATACCAGCTGCACCTAAGGTCAAATGACAAAACCTTCTTGTCATTCGACCAGGAAAATACTAAGAAACAAAAATACCATAGAGTTGTTGGCAAGAGTCCATGCGATTTATATCTGACTTATACATGCTAAGCTGGTATTTCCGGCAGTAAGCTACACTGAATAGCAAAAAGCCATTTGTATCATGTAGATCAATTTTATTATTTCAGATAAAACTAGTAAATCTGGTTTCTGCTGCAGGAGACTGGGGTAACCGGTTTGATTTATTCCATAGTGTGACAGGCAAGGTCATTCCCCAGACCCACACAGGTCACTGACTGGCCATAACATACAACACGTTTCATTTGTACACAGCAAACGATCCACCTTCTCCCACACACTAGTTAGATTA
The DNA here is from genome assembly GCA_900302695.1 of Helostoma temminkii. Lineage (NCBI taxonomy): Eukaryota > Metazoa > Chordata > Actinopteri > Anabantiformes > Helostomatidae > Helostoma > Helostoma temminkii. Next base: position 33,940 of record OMLM01009025.1, on the reverse strand, counting down.
TGAACCAAATAGTTTATAATCTACATATTACATAACCCACATAATCATAATCATAAAAACGTAATCGTGATTGTAGTTTAGTTGTATAGGAACTTATTTTTTAGAAGACAGGGTTGGTTGAAGCAGTTTGTTTTTAATGGCTGTGTGAATCTGCAGTTGAAAGATAATTCCCTGAGAGTTCATCACTGAGAACGACATCTTTAATGTACAAGTTCTCATGTGATTCATTGTAACCAGACTATACATTTTTCTCATTAAGATATTTTATATCCATTTCAGACAGAAATACCACTCATGTAGTTGTTGTTTATACAGTTTCAACTGGATGAGATGCCCTGAGTACATAGCAGCTTCTTTGTGTGAGTCCAATTTGTCCTCTGTGTGGGAGAAATCTTTCTGATCTGCTTTCTCTTACAGAAACAAAGTACACAAACAACATTTATAATTCTTTTGAGGTGGAGTTGACATATCCTGGTAATAATCTTTGAAAGCTACTCGGAGATGCAGAACAAGTGTTATATGTGATTCTAATGGGGCACAAAGAGATTTAAAGGGAAAGTACTGTATTAACAGCAGAAGTTTATGTTCATAGATTTGCATGTATGTAAACTCTGCTTTACCAAAATAGAGAGGAAGTGCAGGCCTGCTACTGAACCTGACCGGAAGTTTACAAACAAGTGGTGAAGCTTGTTACATAGCCTGAAGTAAGCGCTTAAATATTTCCCTAGATGACTGACAGCCTAAGTGCCTAACTATCCAACCTGTCTTGAAATTCCAGTTTAATGCTCTCAACAGCAATGAACTGTGTTCAGTTAGTCAATATCTATAGTACAAGTCCCACACAGTGGTAATGTCACCGCTTTAGAACTTGTGTCTTTTAAAAGTTAATTCCAAGAAATGAATAGAATGAAAAGACTATTTAATAGACTGTAGAATAAAATGTATGATGTATAATGATGTAAAATGTAAAATAGTAGAATAGAATGTAGTCCGTAGACCCACTGCTGTGTTTTCTTGCAATATTTTTCTGTTTGCTTTTCTGTGGGTTTTGTGTATTTTTATTTCTATATTTCAAATAATGAGAGCTGCATCCTGTACGGTAATGAATTTCCTGGGCTACATTTAACACATGTATTGTAAACCATAGCTGCAGTGGTGATTTCAAATGTATAAGCAAGCAATTTAGCCATAACAAAGTGAGTATGCATCAACATCAACAACAAGCACAACCACAGTTTCAACACCAAGCAGCACAAATACTGAACTAACTTCTACAAAAGTATTTACAAAGTCCATTCCATCTACCACAACGATGACACACCAAGGTAAATGATTCTGAATAATTTTCATTACAATTTAACATCATATTGACACTTTCTTATATTTAGGAAAACATAAGCAGATAAAATTGACAACTTGGCTTTGGGTTTTTAGGCTCTAAATTAGAAGCATTATTCTATGAGGCCAGACCACTGACATTAATATTTGGCAGTGAGAAAATATTGGTGGTGGGAAATGTTGGCATTACTGAAACAGGCTGTATTGGCATTAAAGAAAAATATAAGTACTGAAAAGAGCTGCACTGAAAAATAAAACACAGGAATAAAAAAAAATGGTTTTATCATTTTGATTATTAATTACTTTAGATTTGCAAGTACTGGCCAACCTACAGATAAAGATAACTTCTTGCAGATAGATCGGTAATGGAATCATTATTGACCTAGTTAAACAGTTAGAACATAATGCACAAAATAACTTCAGCTAACATTATTAATGATAATGTGTTTCTACAATATAAAGGTGCTGCCAAGGGCAGTTGACATAGATCATCTTATTTCCTTTTTCCACTGTTTTCTCTCCATACAGTTTTTTTATAACCAGTCCCAAATGGAACAGCTCTCACTGTCACTGTGACAAGCACTGTGACCTGCTTGAATGCGAATGTATACTTAGGTAGGGGGGAGTAGCGGAAAGGGGCAGCAGGCAGGAAGAGTAGGTAGGAAAATAGGAAATGAGGAAACAAATGGCTTGGGTTGAAAGAAAACAGGGGAACATTATTCCAGTTAATGTAGTTTAATGTGTAATTCATGTGGGTGCAGTTGAGTAGTTTTTACCATTCCTTGCACTCTTTATTAAATCATTTTAAAAAGAAGCTTTATTCAACATTGATTGCTGGACACATTTCTTAATGTAAAAAAATTGCAAGGTTCAGCAGGGATACAAGTCAAGATCTGGTGCTATTGTTTAGGACTGAAAAGGTGATATAAAAAAAAAAAATCATTCTCATTAATGTTTGCCATTTGTTGCAATAACAAACTATTAAATTAAAATATGAAGGACATATCCTGAAAAATTTAACTATGTTTAACTAGGATCTGGTAAACAAGCACATTTTCAAGTAGTATGTCAACATAATTTATGTTTTCTGGTCGACAGGAGCCTAAAGTCTTTTGTTACAAACAAGTATAATTTTCTTCCATAAAAATAATATAAATTACAGCAGACAGCGGCTATTGTTCACTTAATTCTGAATAAATGACAGACAATGGACTATAGACTTTTTCATTAAATTTCACAAATTACTAAAGCAACCAACTTCTTCTAAATCAGCATCAGCGCCACAAAATCAACTTCAGTAGAATGTAAGGCATCCAGGAGTTTCCATTTCATGAATTAAAACTGTCCTCTCTATGTTCTTCTGTCTGGAAACATGTAAAGCCCGGGGCCTCGTGCACAGCTCTGCTCAGCAATGCCAAAAGATCCACAGCTCTTGCCACTCCCCTTGGCAGGAAGAGCTCCAGAGCACAGGTGGAGGCGTGGGGCAGACGCACACTTGACATGTTTGCATTCTGAAAAATCTATTTGAGTCATGGGAAATGTGAAATGAAGATGTTAGAACGAAGGAAAGTTTTATGGGAGAAATGAAAGGCTGTGATAATTATCATTTTAAGGATTTAAAGGATTAACAGCTACGGAGCGTGGAGGATAATTTAATCCAAAATACAAATGAACACAGCTAATGCCTTCTTCATGTCTGTTGCACGGGTGAATGGCTGAGATGTTTCATAGTGTAAAAGCCTTCCTGAATCCTTAACATCTTCAGGGCACTTTCATACATATAAAATAAAAATAAAAATGAAAATGTAAAAAAATAGAAATGTTCAGATTAATACCAACCTGGGAGTAAAATTGCAGAGAGATGAATTTGGGGAATCCAAGAGGAGGCAGATGATCAGCTCCTGTGATGAAGGCAAGGAGGGCTTCGAAGGAGAAATCTGCATGACCATCTGATTATGCACAAGGACATCTTTTTTCATGTCTCACAGCTCATCCTCAAATATTATAACCATACTTAGTCATATCCGTGTCTGAATTAAAACCACCAGAGAATAGATGTTCATCATTTTTCTATGCTTACCACTGATCAATTTGAGGACTGTTTCCCAGCATCCCACTGTTGCCTCCTCAGCCGCCCTCAGCTGACAGTCTGAACGGCTGTAGCAGATGGTAAAGAGTTGTTTGAACTCTTTCAGGGTCAGAGGCCGCTCCTTTGCACTTGTCATCAGTGACACAAACACTTCCCAGTTGGACTTTACTGTATCCCACAAACCACCGCAGCTGTTCAGGCCTTCGGTGAACTGGGATATCATACTGGCCACCCTGAAGGAGAGGAGAGACCGACTGAATGTTTGATTGTATCAGATTTGGTATCAATTGCTGCTCGTTGTCAATAAACTGGAGGTAGAAGATCACATATCAACAAGTACCACAATAAAAAAGGTTAAACACCCAGCAAACTAGTGTCATATAATGGTATAACTATAAAGTGTGTGAATATTTGTATATTATCTCAGTGTGCTCTCTGTGGATGCATGTCTTACCTGTGGTAGATGTAGTGTTTGACCAAGCGGACATAGATGGCAGGTATCTCATCAGAATTAGCTGAAGAAATTCCAGGGATCCCACTGTTCACCACCCAGTCACACAGACTGGGAGACAGCAGCTTCACATCAGTACAGCTACGAAGCTGTGAGGAAAACAGGGGAGACTTATTTGTATGTACACTTCATTGTAGTAAGTTTTGGGACATCTGCCTTTACATGCACACAAACTTTAAATGACATCCCATTCTTAATCCGTAGAGTTTAATATGGCGTCGGCCCACCCTTTGCAGCTATAACAGCTTCAACTCTTCTGGGAAGGCTTTTTACTAAGTTTAGGAGTATATTTATGGGAATTTTTGACTATTCTCTCGAAGCATATTTGTGAGGTCAGGCACTGGCCTGGCTCGCAGTCTCTGCTTTAACTCATCCCAAATGTGTTCTATCAAGTGGCGGTCAGGACAGTCCAGTCAAGCTCCTCCACACCAAACTCACTCATCCATGTCTTTAAGGACATCGCTTTGTGCACTGATGCGCAGCCGTGTTTGAACAGAAAACGGGGTTCCCTAATCTAGGAGCATAACAGTAGTTATTGGGCCAGAGGCCAGAGGCAGGGTACACCCTGGACACTTTATTGTAGGGCAGCAAAGCAGAGCCACATATAGACGAACAACCATTCACACTTTCATACCTATGGGCAATTTAGAGTCCCCAGTCAACCTAATTGCATGAAGCTGCAATTGAAGCCGATTGCCTGGCGAGAACCCACGCAAACATGGGGAGAACATGCAAACTCCACACAGAAAGACCCTGGGGCAAACTCGGGAATTACTATACTATAAACTATAAACAGTTGACTGTGGAATATTTAGTAGTGAGGAATTTTAATGAATTATTGCACGCAGTAGAATGAGTCTGCAGTGATGAAACAACATAGATGTCTATACACTAATTTTTTCCATGCTTTAATCCTTTCTTCAGGTACAAATACAGATTTATATACAATGTGCGTTACCTGTTGCAGCTTTATCTGTACTTCAGCATCAACAATGTCTGTCCACATAAAGTCTTCCAGACATGGATTGTGGCCACACATTAACTGTAAATATATATCAGAAAACAGACATGAGTAATGATAATGATAGTAATAACACAATATTACAAACACATTTAGTTAAATGGTTAAATGTGCAATGAAGATCCAAGCTATGAGCAAATAAGAACAAGACGTGTGCACAACCTGGTAGAGTGCAGGGTGTAGACAACGCGGTCCAGGGCCACCATGAGCCAGAGACCAGCCAATTAGAACACCAGCTTCATAATACTTTCTGTCCTCCAAAGCTGTGAGGTCATAAGTTAAAAAGAGGCGTCCTGGATGACCCTCGAAGACAGAACTTTGCGTCAGCTCGAGCAGAGTCAACCTGTTTGACAGGAAATTCAAAAAATGTCAGAGATAATTGTGTCACAGAGAAGATAGAAGTACACAAACACAAGCCTAAATGTGTGCTCCACTACTGCTGTAAAATAAAAAAAAGTACTCTACTAAAAAAATTATGTGTATTAAACACTGCTGAATTTGATGCTGTTGATAACATGAAAGTTTACCTGGAGTTTTACATCTGTAACAAGTAACTAGTAACTCAAGTAGTAAAATAAAGTTAAAAGTAACAGTTAATGGAAATGCTCCAATACAATACATTTCCTTAAGTACTATACTTAACTTCACATACAATGAAAAAAAAATTAATGGGACAGTGGTCCCAATATTGTACATTATTTTAAACACATATATAAAGCAGTTGTCTTTACCTGGTCATTAACTACAGTATTGACTATTACCTTACATTAGCTTTTAGAGAACTTATTTTAATTTTTCAGTCGCACATTGTACCATGTTTGATAAGTGCTCTATGAATAAAGTTATTGTTATTTTGATATATTAAAGATAAGGTGATGTTATTCATCATTTGTTGGTTTTGCCACCGGTTTTATTAGAGCGTCCAAAATCAGCACAAAACCACTTACTGTACGGACTTTCTCTAGATTTTTTCTCGGACTATGATATCATGACATTTACTCAGAACTCTAGAGATTGAGTTGTGACAGTAAGGGGTCAGAAAAGTCATGTGATTCATGCAGCTTAGAATTAGCATTAAAAATACTTCATACTTCATCACGCCATCAAGCCTTAAAAATATATGAAAGTATAGACAATGTCTGTTATTACTGTACAGATAACCACAACATGGCATAAAGGAACTTTGTCACTACAACCTGTTCATTCAAAACATGTGTTCATATATGTTAGCAACTCACATCTTTTAATCTGTTAATTTGTTGTAAAATATAATATTAATGTCCAGCAATGGGCCAATCCTAACTTTAAGAGTGTGTTAAACACCAAGCTCAGCCATGCAACAAAATAACAACAACAACATTTGAACAGTATCTGTCATGTACTAAATATGACTAATTTTTGAGATGATACATAAGTGACAAGCAGGGAATAAATTGAGGTAAAACATGAGGTAAATGACAAAACCTGAAGAACTCTCTGAGAGGCCCCTCGTGGCCGCTGGTCTCCTCTCCACTGAATGAAATGACGGGTGTTTTCCTGAAGCAGAAGCCCGGCCTGCTCACCACCTTCAGAGCGCTGTGGAGCAAATCTCTCCTCCTCACTCGAATGCAAGTTTCTACGTCTCGATCAACGTTCTCCTGTCTGAACAGTCTCAGGATCGTTTCCAGGTCGAGTGCAGTCTGCACACCAGAGAGGTTTGACAAGCGTGAAGATGCTAAACAGACCTGTATAGACAGCTTTTTAAAAATGTTTTTGTCGACCAGTTTGTCCATCTTCTCATTTAACTAGAGTGATAAAATAAACTCACTTCCTCTATTGTCCTGCATACACGCATCTGACTCTGTCTTTCCAGTGGGTTCTCTCCATCTTGGCAGCTCTCTGTGCTGGCCTCCCTACTGACAAGATGCACGTTCTTAGGCTTTCAGGTAATTCATTATTCATTTTTAAGATTAATTAATTTTTTTACTGCTTCCATACCTGTTCGTAGCTGGTGTATCTCTGCCAGACGTCACAGATCCTGCCTGAATGGACATAGATCAGACAATAAAACTACATACAGTTTTTCAACTTTATCCACAGCTGATGGAATTAATTTAATTAATGGATTTCAATTAATCTATAAATCATTACAAACAAAACAAACCCAAACTCCCAACCAGAACTACGGATCTTCTTTAATTTCTAATTAATTATTGGACAAAAACCTCTGCCAGCAACTGGATTAAGCTAAACACAGACAGAGCCATAGTGGTTCACCTGAGGGTAGTCCTGGTGGCTGAAGATGTACAGTGGTCCATGTCCAGAGATCCTGAGTACCTGCTCTCCAGTCCAACCCTCTGCAGGTATATCTGGAACAAACAGCACCCTGGATCCCTGCACACACTGGACAAATAGCAAACATCAAAATGTGGAAGAATTCAAAACAAAACCGGTACTGACCTTCAGATTTTATTCAGTCCTCACAAAAACTGCAGTCACAGCCCAATTAATGAATACTTTGCTTTTACTTTGCACGTTTTACATGACTTGTGTTACACTTGTTTGCTTGCAATGATGTCAAAGTCTTAATCTATTAGTGTTAATTATTGGACCTCTGTGTACTGACGCTGAAAACACACACACGCAAACACACACCTGTAGATATGTGAAGGAGAACCTTTGTCCAGCCCGTTTCACAAAATGGCCTCTGAAGAGCATCACCAGCCGACTCGCCATCTGACTAGCAGACCAGTTACAGTCGATGGTGATGCGAGACATCATTCCCATGGCCGATAAAGCTTCTCGTTCTTTACCTTGTGGAACAATATGTCTGACAGGACAGAAGAGATTATTTGTAGATGAGAAATTCCAATTTTGCCACTGTAATGATGCATTTAGAAAAACTATATCTGATTAAATGACTATGGAGCCTGATGATGTTTAAAAAAAAACCAACAACAACTACTTCATACCTTTCTAGTACTACTTTAGATTTTTGCTATGAACAAATCCCTGGAAGACAGCTAACATGGTAGCAACAGGTAGTGTTCAAGTTCTTACTATGATAACACCTCTCCACACTCTCTCACCTGTCCAGGTGTGCCATGTAGTGTCCTCTGGGTAGACAGATCACATCTTTGACAACCAGTCCTGTCTTCTGTGGAGAGAGTCTCTTCCATTTCAGACGGCTGGCTTTGTTTGGGGTCGGCTGCAACGGACAGAACAACAAACTGATAAAGGACCAGTAGTTTAAATTAGATTGTTATTACACATAATCGTGTTGCCTCAGTATAAAAAAACATGCAGGAAAATGAATTAAAATTAGTAAACTAGACAAATATAATAAAAGCTGCGGTGTCATACCGGGGTCACGACGGAAGGATCATTTGACTTTAACTCAAGCAGCTCACTTTCAGACACCTGGAGTGGAGGAAAGACCTGGAAATAAAGAAAATTAGGATTCATTAGTTTTTTTTTATGTAAATATCTCAAGCCATGATGATGATAGTTTATTTATTTGCTTACATTTCAACTTGAGTGACCATATTAACTAACCTCCATTTCTATCTCAATTTTTTCCATGAATCTCAGCACAGGGGCGTAGTGCACGCTCGCTTGTCTGACAGGGGGCTCCGTTTTGGGCTTGGTCTGTCGTGTGGGTTGGGTCTGGACTTCAGGCACTGGTTCCTCCTCACAGTCCAGAGGGACCAAAGGATGCTCCAGGTGTGGCTGAGTTCAAGAAGAGGAGACAAGGAGGTTTACAGTGAACATGCAAATTACAAAGTTGTTATTTTGTATGACCAAGGCATAGTTATCTTTAAGATTTAATAAAATAAAAAAGTTATAAGTGGTAATATCTATGGTTTACATAAAGGGTTATTTCACCCAAATCACACAAAAGAGCATTTTCCAGTGCACCCCTGCATCCGTGGAGACTTTTTGATTGTAATACCTTCAAAACAGAAAATATTGCTGCTACCAGTTGAAAAAAAATCATAAAGGAACTGTGAGAAACACATTTTGTTCCAGAAACAGTTCTGATTAGATCATCATGGCACCTTGTTTTGGATAGTATACGGTCTATTAAATAGTCCTTTGGACAGTGTGGTTTAGAAATAATAAATGTGTTTCAGTTTTTGAAAGATTTCACAATTTTACATCAACATGATAAGAACTATAGTGTAGATATATTGAACGTCCTAACTGGAAACTGCTGTTTGCTTAAACATCCAAAAGCCAATTCTCAGCAAATATTACTCCTGTTTCTAAAAGCCTGTTGTGTTTGTTAATGCTCCTTTATCAATTTAAAATGTATTTTGATTTAATGCATCACATGTCAGTGGTGAAAAAGGTAATCAGATCATTTATGTAAGAGAAAGTACGCAGGTATAAAAATACCACTAAAAGTCCTGCATTTAAAATAAGTACAAAATTATTAGTTCAACAACCACTTGAAGTAGCAAAAGTAAAAGTACCTTGTGCACAATGGCTCATTTCAGATAAATGAATGTGTTAGTACTGGATTGTATTTTTACAAATTGGGATTATTTTAATCTTAAATGCTGTTTTGATGATCATATGTTTAGAATCTAATCAGCTGAAGTAAGAGAAAACTGAAATACTGAAGCAAAGCAGAAATTCCTCATCCACAGCCATTTTCTATCCACCACTGCCATAAACACAACCATTATCAGCTCCTTCATACTGAAATTTCAACAGAAATATTAGCAAGAAATATAATTATGTGTGACTTGGTTGAATTAATTCTCAAATGTGACTGATAGTGCTGGTGTTGGCCAGAAGATGTTACATCTAAGGTGAAATACAATCACTCTGTTTGACACATGACAAATCTTTGGTGACATATTTTACTTGAGAACGTGACAACTGCAGTTTCTGTAGGTACGAAGCAGCAATTCAGTGTCTAAGAAAACTCACCTGGTCAAAGCTGTGCTCCTCCTCCTCCTGTGTTAAGATCACCACGCAGGACTCCTCTGAAGAAAGCAGCTCCATTTCAATGTGTTCTGTGATGGCCAGCAATGCCACCTTCCTCTGACCCAACTTCATCCTCTCCTTTGTTTTCGGTTTTAGGGCTTAGCTTTTTGCTTGTCTCCTTTATTTTGCCAGATTTGGTTTTACTTCCTTCTCATGCTTAGTGCTGCTTCATGTTTCCTCTCTGGATCCTCCACAAACAGCTGAAGCACCAAACAGTCCTTAGATGATAGTGGCCCTGCAAAAACTAAACATTTGAGCTTCATTACCTCAAGCTGGGGTCTATCAGAGTCTAAAGCCCTGATTGGCTCAATGTTGTCCTCTCAGGCTGTGACTGGTTCTGTGGACAATGCTGAAGCTCTCACTTGTTGAGAGGTTTGTGAAAAGGTTCAGACTGATTTGATAGTATCAGTATTTGCTCTCATTTGCACATAATACTACTACAAATAATACTACTTCACTAATCCAGTCTTCACACATTCTTTGTGACTTTTTAATCATTCATGATGATTGATTAAATTACTTTTAATCACTCGATTAGAAAATTACATTTGAAACTGAGACTTTTATGCTCTGTGATATGTTATTAATAACTCAGAAACTTAGATTAAAATGTATTTAAAAGATGAAATATATATGTTTTAAAATGGCACTTGTTTCTACTGTATTTTTTTCTTGTATATAGTTTTGCACTTGAGAAGTAGGAGAATAATGAAATGTTGCAAGTCAAGCAAAAAATTTTCAATCAATCAAACATTATTTATACAGCACTCTTTGTACAGGTAAATGCAATTCAACTCGACTGAGAGGAAAAAACAAAACACACCTAATGAGGGCAATAAAATATAAAACAAGGAGACTAATTCATCTTTAGCCTTATATATTAAAAAAAATACATACGTAAATTAATGTGACAATAAATCATAAAATGTTTAATCAAAAGCCAGGCCAGAGCAGTGTGTTTTAAATTTGCCTTTGAAAACATTCAGTAATTCTCAGTCTCTTGGAGAAACTGTGCTTCACTTTGTCCTGCACTAAAACACAGAACAACTAAAAAACCTGGGAGGGCTGATACTGGTACATGTCAGAAAAATAGATCATGAAGTGCTTTAAAAATAAGACAATTTTAAAATCAATATAGAAACTGACTGGCCACCAGTATTTGACTTTCTTTCCCTGTTGCGCTGGTCATGACTGTAGCTGCAGAGAGATTAGTCTCTGTGTATTGCTCAGCATTTCTTGAACTCAAAGCCAATACAAATAGCAGACAAACTTCACAATTGACGAATGACTTCTTGGCACTAAGACTTTAGCAGGAGCTCAGATAACAGTAAATGAATATCTTATCATGTTTTGTTTGCTGGGAGGACAAAGTCAACACTGAAAACTCTCCAGTCACATTTTATTTCTGTGGTGAGACTTGGGTGATGTTATCAGTGTCAAACAGAAGCACTCAGACCTGCAAGAAACTGAATGCAGGTTCTTCAGATGACACCTCATTAAAGCTTGAAAAGTGAAGTTTTGACTAATAGTTTTCTAATTTTGGGGAGAATAACCTTTGTATCAGTTATCAACACACTGTTAAATGTGTAAAAAACTTGATGAGCATTCAGGCCCCAGCTCATCATGAATCTGTTGGCCTCACATCTGCACTATATTTGCATTGATGCTGTGGCCCAATCTGTTATTGGTCTTTATTTACAGTAGCTGTTCTGGTCAAAACAACTTTGTGCACAATTGAAAAACCGTTTCCATCTTCCTGAAGAAAAACTCACGACGGAGAAGTTTTCACTTAGTAGTGAGAGCAGAAATAAAAGGTTTTTTATATCACTTCATGTATTTTGACTGTTGGTATGCTTGGTGAACTGTTTAAGGTCTTATTGTTCAGGTTGTCTGCATAGCTTTGCAGCTTTACAGTGAAAATACACCAAAGCAGAAGAAAAATGTTGTTTAGCTACAGTAAACTACTTTAAACAATGTTCTGACACTGTATGTAAAATGCTAACAAAAATACCACTTGCTTGAATTTATTACAAAAAGCGCCTACAGCACTGTTCACAGGTCATACATACATAAAAAACAACCTCACTATTGATGGGAAAGTGCAGGAATGTCACCTTTGGTTTGTAAACACTGCAAAAAGCAATTTGGCTTTAATCACTATGCAAATATGAATGTAGTTTAACTATCAGCAAGCTCCTGCAAAATATAGAAAACTACTAGATTAATTACATGTGCTTTACTGCATTGTGTGCAGTACGCATAGTACTACACACAGTGCAGTGAAGTACTGTGTGTAGTACGCATAGTACTACATATGGAAAAAAAAAAGTGCCGTACATGCCAACATAAAAACAGCTGCTATATAAATAAACTAAATTGAAACATGTTTCATTTACCTTTTCCATCAGACTGTGAAATGTTTAATAGGTATGTCCAAAACAGAAGGTCAAGAGGAGGAGCAGGAGTTTAAGTATTTGGGGTCAACAGTCCAGTGCGACATGGAAGAGGTGAAGAGGCGAGAGCAAGCAGGTTGGAGTGGGTGGAGAAAAGTGTCAAGTGTGTAGTGTGACAGAGTGTGTCAGAGAGAGCAGCTATGCTGTATGGGTTAGAGACTGTAGCAATGAGGAAAAGACAGGAGGCAGAGATGAAGATGTTGAGGTTCTCTTTAGGAGTAACGAAGATGAACAGGATTAGGAACAAGCACATCAGAGGGACAGTTCAGGTTGGCTGTGTTAGGGACAAAGTCAGACTGAGATGGTTTGGACATGTGCAGAGGAGAAATAGTGGTTATATTGGAAGAAGGATGATAGAGATGGAGCTGCCAGACAAAAGGAAGGTCAAAGAGGAGAAATATGGATGTGATAAAAGAGGACATGAAGTTAACTGGTGTGAGAGTAGAGGGACAGAGTTAAGTGGAAACAGATAATTCACTGTGGCGACTGCTGACCTGAACGGCCAAAAGCACTTGTTCAATAAAGATGTGAAAGATTATAGGTGTGCGCATGTCAGACGTTTAAACACACTGTGGCTCTTTTCTCAGCCTGTGACTTGGATGAAGATGAAGATCAGATCAGATTTTTTTTATAAATAACGCAGAAAACACATACTCTTTCTTTCAGCTGTATGTTTTCTAAACCTCGTTCTGATCCAACGGGGTAATTAATTATACAATTATTTTACAAAAGCTACATCATTAACCAAGTCAACACACAATTAAGTAAATCCAGTAAAAAGGCACTGAATATAAATACTACCTGGAACATGAACCAAAAACTCAAATCTTATAATCCTCATTATAACCTTCTCCATTCGCTTTACTCTGCTGTTCTTCCTGTGTACTACTGCACGTATATTTTATATCTAGTTTCAGAGGATACATCACCACAGTGACTGATTAAATTGTTTAATATTGTTTAAAAACTGTTTAATACTCAGATGTTGTAGAAGTGCTTTCTCTGACCATCAGCACAAAGACTAGAGAGACAAAAAGATGCTTTGCCAGGTTGAATCAACCCAACATCCTTCGAGCAACAAGTTCTGGTGCAACAGTTCAGTCAATAACAGCTCTTCTGGGAATCAGCCAGTCGTCTTTGTCTACTCAAGCATATGTGCATTTACGTGTCTCAGGCCAGCAAGTGTTTCTGGCTGCATGTCAGCAGGTGAGGCAGGAAGTACGAGGCAGTGCCGTCATCGGGTATTAGCTCCAAGAACTCTGCAGGACTCGTCTCCCTCGCAACCGTGACCAGCGTCTCTGTTAAGATAGAAAAGAGTGAAATTAAACCTAAATATAAAAAACTGCTCATTGAAGCTGACAACATGTCGAAATAACAAAACGATCACAAGGGAAAACTGTGAACTCTTCGTGTGAGACAGTATCAGCATCAGCATATCTGTGCTGAGCGGTGAGACACTTGACATGTTTAACTGAGCTCGTTGCTCATAATCGGGGCCTCAGATCACAGAAAAAGAAGGTTTACATTTTCTTCAAACCAAATCTAAACTGGGAGGGTAGATGTTCAGTACTACACTGTCATCCAGCTGCTCCTCTCTGCTGAAAGTAGTAGATTGGCAAGTGTCTGCAGCCTTTGTCCTGCAAATGTGCTCTTGTAAAAAGCTGATTAAATTTCTTGTCATCCTCTAAACAGACGACTGCAGATCCGTCCAGTCAAACTGTCTCACGTGGTATTTTCCTCCCGTCTCTGCTGTCCGGCCACACGCGACATCACAGCTAAAAGAGTGTGCAAACTCGTGCCTTGAACTCAATATAGATAAAACTAATGAGATGATAGTGACCTTTCCCCCTCAGACAGAGATAAATGGCTGAGGAAGTCACTACCATCATACTTCAGCCAGTGAAGATTGTGGAGTATAAATATCTGGGAAGTTTTCCTTTAACACAGAGGAAATCGTAAATGCCATCAAAGACAGTACCTGAACAAAAAACTGCTGCTGACTGATGAACAAGGTTAAAGTCTGTTGAAAAAGCATTGAACAGCCTGTTCGATCTCTTACTGCCTCATGTGATCAGCACACTGTGAAATGTTACATATTCTGTTCCCTCAGGACGCAGACTTCGCTGTCCAGGCTGCAGGAGAAGGAAGATGACCTTCATCCCCAGAGCGGTCCAGCTCCTACATGCACACTGAGACACTGACCCACTTGACCTACATGCACAAATGCACTTTATAATTGAAGCACTTCATAAATGTTGTGTCGTACTGCGTGTGCTGATTTTTAAATGTGTCTCTTGATTGTGACTGTGTCTACTTTATTTTTATAAATTGCCCCTTTGGGACAAATAAAGTGATTAGAATTGAACAGAATCAGTTTTCTTAGGCCTTCACACTTGACAAAAACAGAATGTGAGAATATGATTCCATTAATTTCTCACCTTGTCAGGAAGTCCAGTCAGATTTAACCCAAACACTGGTCACCATGTGAGATAAACCTATAAAAAGAAGATGGGACTGAACTATAGCAAAAGTTTTACCTTTGAGAGCAGCCAATAGGATGCTGTTATCAGGGGCAGCTCTTGTGCGGTTACAAAGCTCTGGGAGCAGCTTCTGCCACCACAACGCCTGTGAGGACCAGACAAACAGTGTATTTATATTAGAAATAAACATTAAATACATTTATGATACAGAATGAAGGCATACTTCTCAGCACTGACCATATTTTTATCTTGTAACTGGTGATTGGCATAGGCTATGATGGCCTGAGGAAGTCGGTCCAGCAGCTTTACAATGCTGGTGCCGTACTGCCCCGTTCTGGTGGTGCAGAGGAGGTGCAGACTGAACCCCCACGAGCTTCTCTCCGACACACGCTCCAACAGGGGCATGACAGAGCTCACAGACAGAGACGGACCACACAGAAGAGACTACAGAGACAAATACAGCTTAAATTTATCACATTTACTTTGCGAACGGATACACAGCTTTTCTTACATAAACGCATGTTTATTTTACAGTTTGACAAATCAAGATTTGTTGAAAACAAAAATGTAAACTTGTAATTTTCTCCTTGTTCAACGCCCACAAGGGATTGTTTTGTTTAGGACATGTTTAGGCATCAGGGCTGGATCGTTTTCAGCGGCTGAATCTGAATTTGTAGAACTAAATACTTCCAGTATTGGAATTACAGACGTACAATAATGTGAAACTGACAGAAGTAATAATACATAAAATATAACAAATGAAAATCAGACATTGCTTTTGAATTATGGTTCAACATAAGAACTTTAAAAAACAAACTAATGAAACTGGCCTGGACAAAAATGATGGTTCCCCCAAACTTAATGTTTTGTTGCACAAACTTTTTAGTTAATCACTGCATTCAAACCATTTCTGTAACTGTCAGCTAGACTTTGGCTCACTCCTCGTGAGAAAACTACTCCAGCTGTCTCAGGTTTGAACGCTGCCTTTTACAGACTGCATGTTTCAGCTCTTTCCCCAGATGTTCAGTTTGCCCAGTTTCAATAGTAACCCAAACCTGCATTATTACTTTTGTCAGTTTCACATCTTTATGTGTAGCAGGTGAGAATCACTGTAGCTTCCCCACTACTCTGTAGGAGTTTGAAAAAAGGCTGGAAGAGTAGAAAGTGTTTAGTCTTTTTTTTCACTAAAATCTTCTAATTTTAAAGATTCATTCCTGTATTTTCTTTCAACTGAAAACATCTTAAGGGAAAGTGGCTTGTTCTTAATTTATTTAAGTCTCTTCTGACATCATGTTAAGATATATACAATACTTTTTGAAACAACCCATTCGTTGCCTACAGAATAGATCATTTACCTGCAGTTTGTGTAGCGCGTCCAGGTGTTGGGAGCTGGTAGTGTGAGGAGGACTGACAACAGTGAGCCACGGGTACAAAGCACCGTAATGGGGGGACGAGTTTATCTGAAAAAAGGCATTCAGGCATCTTAATAAATGTGAATGATGTATGAGTGAACTGATTTCTGAATATCAGAAATAATAATTACATTTATTAGTAGAAAATCTGACATTTGAATTAACCAAGCTACCACTTATATATATTTTATTTGAGGATAACAGAAGTGGTTAATGAACAAAATGCATAACAGATTTTTACTAAATCATTATCAGGTCCTGTACCAGATCGTCAGCGCTCTTCAGTGGCCTGCGCTTTGAAACCGTGAGGTGTGAGGCGTTCAAGTGCGTATCCGAGTTTGTATTTGTCAGACGGTCAATGTAGACCGATGCCACTCGGAACAGAAGCTCCTGGATCACAGCTTCCTGTGAAGACGCAATGAGCAGAGCCTCCCAGAAATCCACCTGTAAGCAGTTCTCACAGCCCAGCTCCTAAACACAAACACATATTGTTCATGGTGTTGTTGTTCTTTTCCTATGTTTCACTATATTGAATTTGAACTGCGCCCCCAGCCTGACTGAAGACACCATCCACATTACCCAGTGAAATTAATACATCACCAGCATCTCAGCACAAGAAATAAATAAAAGTAGATTAAGTGTCTTTCCTGTGTTTTCCGAAGCCACGATTGACGTTAACTTTATCTCGTAATTATAAGATAACTATCCAATTTTTTTTGCAAAATTCACTGTGGGCACATAGAAATGACCATGTTTTCATGTGTTACCATCATTGCTTAAGAGTTTTTCTAATGATCCCTTAACATTAATAAACTTGGTGATCAAGCATATTACTGGAAGACAGTGCTACTGTTTGCTGATTATTGGACTCTGTACGTTATTAGTAAAATCACACATTTTTATTAACGACATACTTTGAATATGTGATCAGCCTGTTCAAGCTGAACCTTGCTGTTCTCGTGCAGAGCCACCATGGAAGCCACCAGCAGTCCTGGCTGGGACTTTGCCAGCTGGTGAGTCAGTGCTGTGGGACGGATGTGTGCGTGCTGTCCTCCACCTCCACCTCCGTGAAGCAGCAGCCTCGGCTCCTCGATGAACCCGTACATGAGCAGCATCTGAACAGACAACAAGATTTATCATCTTACTGGTACAGTATAAAGGTTTAGAGTCTTTCTCACTTTGTGTTCATAAATACTGCTTTCACTTTATTTTCCCTTGCCTCTTGAATAGAGCTCTAAATCATATAAATAAATCCAAGCACTGCAACGTATGAGAACACATGCAAGTAAAAATAACTGCGTTTTTCTGCACGATCTGAATTTTCCAAACTGAGCCATGGAAAAAAAAAGCATCAGAAAACACAGTGACGTCCAGTCACAAATCTTTTCAGAGCATTTTCTCATTTTCGGACAAGACAAAATGTTTTATTTTGGAAATTATCGACTCTAATAATAATTTTGTACACATTTTAAATTAGCTGTGTATTTTCCATTACAAAAAAGAAGTACACTTAAAGTTTATTTTATTAAGTATACTTAAATATACTTCAAGTATAGTGAGTATACTTATGTCTATGTACTTCTAGTATACATGCAAGTATACTATTTTAATACTTCTTGGGACTAAATTGACCTGCCTTCTAGTTAACAGAACAGTAGTACAGTTGAAGTATACGACAAACAGACTTTTATATATACTGTTAGTTTACTAGTGATGTAATAAGAGAGAACTTTCTATATGATCAAAACATACTTCATCCTACTTCACAGCTGATTAAAGTGCAATTCTGAATAACTGTTAATTGTTCCCTGGCAGTATGACTTCCTACCATGTTGAGGAACAGCTGTAACTGTAACTGATGTTACTGAGAGTCAGCTCAACCTTCTTACTGACGGTTATAGATTTTGTTTAATTCAGTTATAACTTCACTGACCATACTCAGTCCGTTTAAAAAGGCAAAACACAACACAACAATGTGTAACAAATTATTCATTTATAACATTATTAATTGTTTGTTTATAATGTTAAACTACTGAAATGGATACTGGGTATTTCTATATACTTGTCAATATACTTAAGTATAAGGACAAGTATACTCCAAGTATACTTAGACCTCTCCATATAATTATCAGTGTCCAGCAAGTACACTTAAATACTACTTTGTCTAGTATACCTCTGATAAGTACATAAAAAATAAACTGAAGGTATAGTTCATTTTAAGTTTAAAAGAAGTATCCTAGTATAGTATACTTGAATATACTTCTTTTTCGTAAGAGTAAACTATGATCATAAAAAAAAATTAATAAAATGCACAAAAACATACATAAGAAAATGAAACCTGAAGAGCAGGTTCCACATAAATGAGTTATGTCAGCAGAAAGCAAACATTTAAAGATGATCTAATTAATAATAGTTAGATCGGTTTAAAGTATTTAGCTTTATGCAACTATTAAGTTACTCAAAATAAAAAATAAAAAACCAAAAAAACACCCTCCACACACACACACACACACTGTCCCGTCTAACCTCAGCATGTCTCTCCATCAGCTCTGTGTACTGATGCAGGTCATTCAAACGCAGCATCATGGTTGCCATGGTGATTGTCAGAGGAACCGACACACCGGTCGTGTCCTCCAGGTGTACTAAAATTTGCAGAGTTCGGGCGGGGCTGGCGTTAATCAGGCACGGACTGGCGCAAACACTGACAAGCTCTGAGGGCTCTGATTGGCTGAAAATGTCTACCACCTCATCTGCTGCTTCCTGTACAAAGAAAATTGAGATATTTAACTTATTTTGTTTTTTATATTTTAGTTTAGTTTTTTATTATAATGCTAATATTTAATACAAAAAACACCTGCTATACAAATAGCTATGTCATTTATAGGTTTTCTGATGATGCAGGATACTTTTAACCTGTGCTCTATTAATAACTCGCATTTTGACAAAATGCAGTATACTTGGCACGCTTCCAAACTAAGACACACATTTTGAAGTCAGTAGCTTCTATATTCAGCAGCAAACCCATGAAGGAAGAAACATTTTAATTTATGCATCATGTACCTGACTGAGATACTGATCCGTTTCTTCTAACAGGTGATGTTTCAGGTAAAACAGGAAGCCGGGGCCGAAGAAGTGAGGGCTGCTGGGACGCGGGCGGTTCCTGGACAAGACCTCTGAAACTGACAGACCAGACATCCTGTAGTATGGCAAAGCCAGATGGCAGTCCTTCTGGCTGCCCCTAACAGGACAGAAGAGAATAGAAACTATTCTTTTAGTAAAGGAAAAGAAAACTAATCAATAACAGTTGTAACAGTAACAGATAATAAATATTAGGAAAATGATCTATTGTTCTGTTGCTGTTCTACATTTTATAGCACTGCAAATTAAATATCTTTAGTTTTAAACATCTGGTGAGACATAACAGCAAAAAAACAGCAAAATTTTATGATCTTTTTTCCACAGAATGAACAGCTATTTGTAAAAAATGTAATATAAAATTGGGTAAGAGGAAAATAAATTGAACGTATATTATGATTTAGTGTGGACAGAGTAAATAACAACTAAAACTGTATCTTTTAGAGACTAAATATTACGCTTTTGCAGAGTATATGTATATATGTCATAATAATATAATAATAATCAATCATTTACTCTGCAATAAATAACTTAAGTGTAAAAATTATAATTAAAACAAATAAATATTTGAGGCATGAGTTTCAGTGATTTAAAGGAACCTGAATTCATAGATTCCCTAAAGTGCTACCTGCTGAAACAGTCTCCCAGCTGAGCACAGTTCTGCCTGAATGCCTCCTCCAGTTCCTGTCTGTCTGTTTGTAGACCTGTGCGCCTCTCCAGCTGTGTGTCTGCTTCTGTCTGCAGAGACACTGTGGGGCCACGATCACTGTTCTGGTGCTGCTCTGATGTTTGGAGCAAGGAGGCACGAAGGAGGAGGTGAGCTTCACTGAGGAGGTGCCGAAGGCTTTGGGCCTGTGGGTTGGTCTCTGCGTAGCGCTGACTGTATTCAACCTGAGTCACAGTCATGTGCAGAATCATTGTTATATATTATAAGTACAACATATTCAGTCACATCCTATCCACTGATTTCTGAATATAATTTCATTACATGAAAAAAATCAAAAATAATGTGATTGCAGAGGAAGAGTATGAGGAAGACACAACCTCAGATGAACACATAACTTTTCTCCATGTGTTATTATTTATTTAACAAAAATGAAACCAAAAAGAAACAAAATAAAGCAAACAAACAGAAAAACGTGTGGGTACCGCCTAATGACCCAGCAGCTCGTAGATCCACCTTGAGCAGCAATAACTTCAAGTAATCGTTTCCTCTGTTACTTTATCAGTCTCTCACGTTGATGTGGAGGAATTTTAGCCCGTTCATCTTTACAGCTTAGCTTCAGTTCATGGAGGGTTTCAAGCATTTGGTTATGCTCAGTTTTCTTAAGTATTTCTGGACTTTGACTAGTGTGCTTTGGATCACTCTCCTGTCACATGACCCAATTTTTACATCTTTTACAGAGTTCTGCACACCAGCGATGATTAGCAGCACCTGGCTGCAGATTTCCTTCTTAAGTCCTATGGAAGCATTAAGCATCGCATTTAGTATTGTCTGCATGTTTGTTTTGGCTTCATTTTTGTTATAAACTAAATGACACAATGAAAAGATAAATTACACAAGTTTTCACATGTCTGTAAAGCCCCTTTCACACATGCACTGCACGGACAACCTCTGGGCGATCAGGACTTTACTCTGAGTTGCTGAGTTGCTTTGAAATGCGTTCACACATCAGGGGAACATTGAATGTCCATTTTCTCTCTGTGAATACCTGGAGATTTACCTGCTGTGTTCACACCTAAGCTCACACAAGCATCAGACTGACTTTGCACCAGAGGGCTGGAAGGAAAAGTCTGTGAAATGTCCGAGCGGGCTGACTCAGACGTTTGCATTCTCACATGTGGCTGACCTCAGTAAAGTCCAGAGAAAGCTCATGTGTGAAAGCAGCTTAAGTTCACAACTTTTCTGCACAGCAGCAAATAAAGAGAGTGTGTGTGTTACCATCTCTTGGTACAGAGCGAGGGGGGAGACAGTGTCGACCACATACAGGTTCCATCCATGTCCCGCCGCACTGGTTTCTTTGGGAGAAGACATTGTCCACTTCCTGGTCCTGAGGTGAGAAGTCACACAAAGCAGTGACAATACTCTTGTTCAAACAGCCTGGAGACTATAGTAATTGGGGTTAAGCCTCAATGTTGGTATTTAAAGGCGCAGTGTGTAGATCTACTGCAAAGGTTGGAGGCTGCATCCTCCCATCACCACACAAACCACCAACTTAAAAATGTTGAGAAATATGATGATGCAACATTGAAGCCTCTGTTAAAGGGACTCGTTGCCTATGTGGATTTAAAAAAAAAGACTAATTCTGAGCTAAAGAAATTTTAACTCTCAGGTGAACAGAGACGAATGAAAACATAATAGATCCTTCTAACTCTCACACACTGCACCTTTAAAGTTACTCTACAGCTACAGTGACCTTGTTGCTAATTCCCAGAAAGGTTAAAATAACAATGATGATGGTTTAATTTCCTTTTACCTTTGTGTTCTCCATGTTTTCTTATTTGTAACTGGTTATCTTTGTGGATGCATATTTACAGAACATTTATAACAAATGTAAGACACACACTGATATGCTAAATACCTGGTAAGTAGAAAAGGATCCCATCTCACTGTGCATGCATTAAAAAAAAAACTCAGAGACTGTTGTATAGTATGATCATGGCTATTATACAGCATCTGCATCACCAACAACCTCCTGCACAACGTGCTGTGTGATGCATCTACTGCATAATATTAAATGCACAGCTGCATTTACATGACCAAATAAACAGTTAGTGAGCTGTTAGTGAACAGTTTGTCATAGTAAAAGTCTGGAGCTGCTGTGACAATGTGACGGTGCCTCAAAGTAGCTGTTCACATGCAGCATGTGGCCTCAAAGTTTGTTGTTTTTTTTAATATTATATATTTTACAATCTACCGTGCACACAACTGAAATTTGAATGAATCAGCATTATAATCAAGTCGTGCTCAGTGGAAGAGAAACTACCATCCTGGGCAATACAAGAGGGAAGACTAACGCAGATGTGGACTTTCTGGAGTTTGTGCTCCACCTGTGAAAGATTCATGCTTATCTTTTGCATCGAGGGTAATGATAACTGCTCATGATTATGAAAACAAAAATACTTACAAGCAGCAACGAGTGTGTGCATGATTTAACAAGTAATCAGAACACTGACTTAAAAAGGTTGATTCTTTAGGTAGATGAGTAAGACAGAACTTCTAGTCTTCCCAGTCAGACCTTCAATACACCACAACATCAGCAGTGATTGTCCCCATTAAGTCTGTCAGAAACCTGGGGGTCATCACTGACGACCAACTGAGCTTTACAGACCACATCTCTGTCTCAGATTTACCCTCTACAACATCAGAAAGACCAGACCCCACCTTTCTGAATTTACAACCCAGCTCATTGTGCGGGCGCTGGTCATATCCCATCTCGATTAATGCAATGACCTGTAGACAGAGTTACTAGCATGCGCTATCAAACCCTTCATATGATCAAAAACACAGCAGCACATCTTATTTTTAATTAGCCAAAAACGACACACGTCCTCTCTGCACTGGCTTCCTGTAGCTGCTGCATCAGGTTCAAAGCTCTGACTCTACCTACAGAGTGGTCAACTTAACTGCACCTGTCTACCTAAACTCTTTAATTTAAGCCTACAGTACAATCATTCCTGCCCACTGCGCTCTGCCAATGCACGGTGTCTGTGGTCCCATCACAAAACTAAAGATTTAATGCAAAGCTCTTCAGCTCTGTGTTCCCACGATGGTGGAATGAGCTACCGAGCTCTACAGGGTCAGCAACATCACTGCCAATATTAAAAAAAACAGCTGAAAACAGAAGTTTTCTGAAAAATTCTATGCACTTATAACACTACAAAAATGCACCTACAGTAAATAAATTAATTTTAAATAAACGTTCTCGCACTTCCATCTCATGAAACCGACACACTTCTTCTGGTAGCGCTTTGCTATGATGTTTTTCTCCTCGACTTAGATTTTGTCTGCCTTGTACCTCACTTGTTATTGGCTTTGGATAAAAGCATCTGTAAATGACTAAATGTAAATGTAAAAACTAAAAAGGATCTTTTTATTTTAGTTCAAACTTGATTAGTTTGTGAGCAAAACACACTCACACACACACACACACACACACTTACTTTCCCATGCTGGAAATACAGTGTATTACATCCTTATTAGATCTCCAAACTACAACCTTCATCCACCATAACTTGATTTATCATGTCTACGCATGTAGTTAGTTGCAATTAGGACTTCTTTAGAGTAAAATGGCCAGCCATTAAGGAGCAAGGAATCTTAAGTGTGATGCTTTTTGCCAGGTGGGAGATTATTAAAAGCCATGTGGTGTGAGCAAATCCCCTGGTCATAAATTCAGGAAATGGCAAACATCCTCCACGGTTCCCCCACTGCTGCCTATCATGAGTTAATAATTTAGAGAAATGTCCTTTTATGCATCCACAACATATTGTATCCAGACTTAATGTACTATATACTATGGTCATTAAACACAATGTCACTTTTCACATCAAACCTTTTAGCTCAGGTGTTTCTTATACCATTAGCAAGTGTCACCAGGACAGTGTGAAATGAACAATACAAGAATCCAAAAAAACAACAGCTTATTAGATTTCAGTAAGGATTTGTTTCATTATTTACACTTTTTTGTACTGTGACATCTTAAAACATAAAACATATTTATACCATAAAGTATTCTCATTAATTACGTACAAAAATTAATTCAATTCAACCAATGATATAACTGTACGTAGATAGCACAATTAGTTGATTGATAAATTAGTTGATCAACATGTATCAAATGTATTGCCAGCTATTCTTTTTTTTGTTGTTGTTGTTTTAAAATGCTGGGAAGACAAAACAAAACAGCAATTCAAAGTCATCATCACCTTGGACTCTGAAGTTTTGTGTTTCCTAAATTAATTGTTAAAAATAAAAGTTTTAACTTTAAAAATTTTAATTGAGATCAAAGCTACATGTTTTTCTACACAAGCTGGAAGATTATATGTACAATGCTCACATTCATTAAACACTCAACAAGCAACAGTGCACCTTGTTCATTTAATCACACACGGTTTAATATTTAAGATTTGGCAACAATAACTGGGTATGTTTTTGCAGTTGCATTTTATTGTTTCAAAGTGTTGAAACGCAGCAGTGGACTATTATTTGCTTTGTTTCTGGCCACTATGGCAGCTGAACTGGGACTGACTATTAAATACATTATGCTGAACTGGCAAAGCGAACAAACAAGCATGGAGGATGTGTCAAGAGTAAGCCACAGCAAAAAAACATGACTTTGGCTACGCTTAAGGGCAGACAATTGGAGAAGTTTCTGTCTACATACTGTACGTCTCATGCCAGTGGCAAACAAGACGCAGCAGCCAACCCCTCCCACACACACAAACAGAAATACAGAGAGACTCAGTATCTTTTAGGCACACTGGGTAAACAAGCCTTATCAGTGAAGAGAATCAGACACCTGCTGCTGTCTGGTACAGTCCACATCCATTCTCCCAAAACTATCCTTCACAACCACAAACAAAAATGACTGAGACACAACAGACCATGTTATAAGAAGCAAGAAACAGGTGCTGGAAATTGATGAAGTGCAACAATTAAACTAAATAAACAGATTTTAAAATGTCTGTTCTTTGAGACAAAACTATTACCAGTCGGCATGAGACAAAGCACAAAAAAATAATGTAAGCGCAGCTGTTTCCTCATCATTTTAATGCTTCTAGTTCTCAATTTGCAAAGTGCACTTCTTCACAGCAGTCTGTGTTTTCAAAATCAAAGCTTTAATGCAATCTGAGAATTAATAAGTTTTAAGATGTCTGAAGGTCTGTGCAACAGAAAGTCAGCAAGAAACAGAACAATGTTTCAAATTCATCACATATCTATGAAACCTTTAAAAGTTGACTGACTTTTTTCAAATAAAACTAAAAAGAGATACACAAACTAAACCTACTCAATAAAAGATGAATTGCCACCAAGTCACAACACTTAAAAACACTAAATCCTAAATCCTCCGAGCACTGTGATTTTGCAAAACAGTACGTTTGAGTGAAATCAGGCTATACATTTTCATCCCAGTGCAGATGGCACAGTGTAATTTCACACCCATTACCTCCTCTCCACAATGCATAGCACAATCACATGACAGTAAAATCCTCTCAAACCAACTCCTGTGGGAACTTTTAGAAGCCGTTAGTGGCCTGGCCATTATGAGAATCCTCTCAAGAGTTCACGAGAGCTGTTTTAGCAGCGTCCAAATTACTGTGTTAAATGGAGTATTAGGCTCTGAGAATATGATTAACCAATTGTAATTGCCTTGCTTCTGTGACTTCAAAACAGACAGGCAATGCATGACTCTCCTTTTTTTTCCTGCTGCTGGGCTTCTAGCTCGTCCTCTTTATGAAGTAATCATGTCAGCAAAAAAGAAGGACACGGCAGCAATGCGAGGAAGTAGACTCGTAGAATGAATACATGTATTCACTGTCCAAAGAAAACCACCGGTGAGCAAAGCGAGAGACAGCACCTGTGCTTTCAAAGCCATCATCTCTTCCTGCTTCAGCACACTTGCTCCCCAGCTTGCCTCTTTGCTATCCAACACGTTACAATACAGCAGAAACCAGCAAATGAGTCTCTGCACAAGCATCTTGTACAGCAGATCAGCCATGTACAACAGCGCTCTCTACAAGCACAAATCATGTTCATAATCACAGTACACTGACTCCACCAGTCACAAGGGAATATCTGTTGAGGCAAATGAGACTCCTGATTTCAAAAACAAACACATGGCACAGGCACACACATCTACACTGATAGCTACCATCAGGCACAGTGCAAGATAAATATCATAAATATTAAAGCAGTAGATTTGCATTTTGTTGGCATTCTATTTCTCAGCAATGAATCAAAGACTTGATAGATGTACATTGTGATGCTGCCTGTGATGTGCTTGCCTTGGGAAGGCAGCTTTCATATCTGAGCACACGCAGGCTGCAAAGACGTGAGAGGAAGTTCAACCCCCCAACAGAGTTGAAGGCGGCAACAGAGGGGAGGGATAAGAAGAGGCAAAGGGTGATGTCGCAGGTGGGACCAGAAGAACTGAAGAAAAAGGAAATCCCAGTGAGATAAATAATGATCTGTTGCATCACCACAAGCCGATATATGTTGAGGTTGAAGACCCTGTCCATAAACTCTGACTCAGAGAAGATCGCCAGAGATGATGTGATGTTTCAAACGTAAACATTTGCCTCTGGAAGGCTGCGGGCCACGGCCTGCATATCGTTAACAAAGGCCTTTTCTCTGCAGAACGGCTCCACTCTTAAGTTCTGCTGCCTGTTGTGACAATGCCCACAGGGGGAGAGCAGATGTCCGTTGCCAGCAGCACATCTGCATACAGCCTCAATCCCCACCCCTTCAGTGGCCAGACAATGGAGCCACCCACCTCCTCCTCCACTTGAAGCTTTCTTCCACTGGAGCCTCCAAATGCAGTAAAAAAATTAAGAGGGAGAGTGGAGAGAGTGGCCATTTGAAAACCAGTGCCCACTCTGCCTGTCAAAAGTCTGAAATGGAAGGAAGGTGTTTCAGAAGTGAGCAGGTGCTGGCAGGGATGCCTGATTGGGTCACTAATTAAGCACCAGTTGATTAACAGACCACAGATGACAAGTTCAAACTGCATTTGTTTGTTACGCTGGCAGGAAATGCTGCAACTGTGCGTAAACACACTTCTGCCAAACTTTTAATCAAACTCGTAAAGTGCATACAGATTTGATTCGTGATCTCCGATGTATTTTTTAAATATTTACATTTAATTGGACCTTTAATATGTTCGCATTACCTTAGTATTGCCCAGCTCATTAGGATTTAAATAAAGCCTATTCCCACCTCACTGTGAAGTGGAGTCTCAGCTAATGTCTACACCCACCCTCCCTTGTCCCTCCTCGCTGCTGATGGCGCAGGGACGCATGGACAGCGATGCGAGTATAGCTTTCAAAACTATACCCGGTGGAGCACACAGTGAAATATTTACACCACCTTAGCAATAATCTTGAATCCTACCTCGAGCGGATGTTAACTGAGAGTTCAAACGTCGGCTTTAGGGGCTCCAGAAATAGCATCGCAGGCTACGCATTTCAAATTCGCTTGTTATCTCGGATTTAGATAATGATCCACCTTTAGATGACATAAAAACTTAATCCTGAACGCAACGGGGCAGTCTCCGGCGCTGGGAAACGGTGCCTGGTGTCGGATTTTACGGGGGGAAGTAGCCCCGGATCTCGGTGTGTCTGGTTATCCTGTTGTTTACTTATACGGTTCATAAACACTCCTATTCTTTTCCTCCTGCCAGAATTGAGAGGTGTGTATCAGTTTGCTTTTCCTTTTTTTCTCTCGGTTTTTGAGTGAGGCGGAGCCTTTGCCCACTTCTCCCTCACACACACACACACACACACACACACACCAGCCGCTTCTTTGCAGTTGATGGAGATGGGACAGTGGGAAATTTCGAGAAAGCCGATCTGTGATTGTGATACCTGTCTTTTCTCTGTGTCTTTGTAAGTTGAAGTCTTGGCTGATCCGATGTAATTGGATTTTTGTAAAATGTTATTTTAGGAAAAGGTTAGGATTAAGGTTTTAAGTCTATTTTGAAGATGCCATTGGTTTGTGTAGTCAGCTATGAGGACTTTTGGGATTTGTTTCTATATACACCCCTTTCTATAGCAAACAAATGATTCACTAAACTAGAGCTTGAGGGATGTCTTCAGTTTAAACTATATCTAAGAAACAGTGTTTATTTTAATTAATTAGCCAGTCAGGATCTCCATCATGTGATTGGTTATTGCTTGTATATAAAGTGAAAAAACAGCCAGTTTATTTTCTTTGTCAAAACCTAAAACATGATTAATTTCCTGTCCTATAACAAAGAACATCTCACATTACAGAAGCTGACAGACTTGTGCTTGAGAACGACTAGCATTATTAGGTGAGCCAGTTATTAAAATAGCTGATAATTAAACATAATCCTTAGGCTAAAATGATGCTATAGTCTTTATGGTCATAGCAGTCAACTATGACTGAATTATGTGCCTGTAGCTTCAAGCACTGTAACACAAACATCCTAATGTAACTTTAAAGGTTTTAGCAGACAAATATTAAACGTAGCCTCCTATCATTTTTATGTATTTGTGTATTCGTAAAGAAGGTTATGTGTTTAGTGTGAGGGAGAGATGTCAGTGATGTTAGATGTTTAGTTGCTAATAATATTAGCAGAACATGTTGCAGAATCAGCCGTTGTGCTGTTTGTTAAACATTACAGACAACATTGACATTTGCGCTGTTGCTTCAGACATGTCTGACCTCACCTCAACCTTTCCCTGCCCGTCGACTCACCTCTTCTACTGAGCTTTGATGTTATTGTATCGTCCTTCAAAAACACTATTGTCACTTTTTTGCAGGCGGTGCAACAAAGGCTCTCTTTCAGACAGACTTTCAGCCGTGTGAGTTACATTAGTTAAAATAGTTTCATTTCAGCTCTCTGTCGAACTCAGTAACAGCAAGTGCAACACTGTCAAGAGGGAAATTCCATCCTACATTGGAAAGTTATTCATCCTCGGCATTTGCATCTATAGGCTATTGCTGGGCAAATAAAGCGAAAGTTGTTGAATGGATGATGAACTGGATTTTTTTTTCATGGCAGAAACTTTGCAGTAGGGGTTATATCTTTTTATATAATCAACATAAATGAATATAGTTGTGTTGGGAAGGACAGTCATGTCTAATATCCAGTCTATGGCCCTGAGATAAGACACATAGACAAATACTGTAGATAGATTCTGCCCTCAGCTGCGTGCTTACTCAGTTCATTCCTCTTCATCATGCCACAGGTGCTGATAGCAGCAACTGCAGCTGTGTCTTGATGTCATGCTTAAAACATGCAATCTGTATTCCCTCTTTCTTTTAGTATCCGTCTCAGCACTAGAATGATTGTGCACCCTGCTTTTATTCATACAGTAGTACTGGCCATGCAGCACAGATGGCAGAGAGCATCTTTGGATTTCCTGGTCACTTAATTCTTTGGATAGTTTCCCAACATTTCCAGTGTTGCAGTGTTTGAAAGGTGCTTTTCACAAACAAAGAAAATCACCACAAGCACCAGATAAATCATTTACATACTTCTGTGTCTCTGTGTCTCGCTGTAGCATATGCGCCATCTACCCTATGTGTGTGGTCCTAGGCCTCAGGGCTCTTGGCCCTGTCCTAGGCGTATCTTCCCCTGTGGTCATTTTGTCTCTAGCACAATGTAACTACTGGGCATGAACCCAGACGCTCCAAAGACCAACAGCAGCCAACAGGGGACACCAACAGAAGCATATGTTTGCAGTGGCAGTGGAGGGGACGTAGACACAGAGGAATGTGTTTGTGTCGTTACTGCGCAGTTGTATATGTAGGCATTCAGTTTGCTCAAATAAGACAACAAGGGCATATGGTATGTACAGCTTACGGCCAAACCAACTGTCAAACACTAATGAGTGACCAAGTTAATCATTTAGCACATTATATAAAATGTAAAAGGAGTCTCTATTCAATGTGGCTCACATAAGAATCTGGCTTTACTAAATCAATACTGTTTTGTAGATTATCAATCTCTTCATCACAATACGGTATAATATTACAGTTTACTTTTGAAGAAACACTAGTGTTTAAAGGCTGACCGTCAACACACATACCTCTAATCTCTTCACTGTACTGTGGGTATTTGCGAGGATCAGTAGTGTGCGACTGCATATTTCTGCAGAGACATTATTTCTTCCCTCAGTTCCTCCTGGCAGAGATCTGAGTGTTTGGCCTTTTTAAAATGCAAAGCGATTCTTCTACTCAAGAGAGTGAACGGGAGGCTCATGATTGTGCTACTAAATTTTAGGGACTTAATGCAGTAACTCACAGAGAGGGAGAGCTGTTCTGCACCTGCTCAAGTCTTAACTTGGTTAAGGGAATACAATAACACCTCTAAGGGTTATGTTAATCTTTAAAGACGAGGTTATTCTTATGCTGCTCCTCTCTTCACTTCATTTGAATGAATATTTCACTGCAACCTTGAATCAGTCTCTCATGCTTACATTAACTTAACACATAGTATTTCTCTCTTCTTGGTCCTGCATGCGTACTAGGGAGGGATTTAGCTTTGCAGTCAAAGTATAAATATATTTTATTCATTCAACCGGTCAACTTCCAACAAACAATCACCCACTATTCGGAATATTCTTGTGTAAATCACCATGGATAACCCAGCTACCCTTGTAGTGACATCACCTATGACTGCAGGTTAACATTTCACACCGAGAAAAGTACAGCTAAATTAACATCACCACCAGAACACTGATCATTATCAGCAGGTAAATGTTAAATTGTGAATATAACAACTGATGACACACTCTACATATGAGCTATTTTAATGAGCAGCTCATGGGAATGTAATTTACATTTGATAATAATGTCAGATTGTTAAGAGTGTGTGCTGTTGTAGAATAAGCGTGCATACAGCTCAGCAGTAGAATGCCTTTTAACACTGCTTTTGAGATGACAATATATAATTCAAACAAAGGCACACAATATCACTCTGACCACACTCACATCTAATTATATTCCACCACACTGAGACCTTTGGCACATTCATAGCAGCTTTTACAAGACACTGGAATGCCTTTGTTGCTTTATTTATTGCTTTACACCAATAGAATGCAAATGAGACAGATTTGCTCCTTTGACTATAGGATAAGTGTGAAGACAGATAATTAAACTTGTTGTGAGATTCCTGGGTGTTTTTGCCTCCTGCTACGGCGCGAAATAGAATATTGTGTATGTTTAAGTGTATGTGACACATTCAAGCTGTTTCTAAAGCTGAATACATGAACTAGATAAGATGGACGTGAGAAAGTTATACGTTCTGAAAACATCACAGAAAATAACAACTGAAAGAAATAGAACTGAAGCTAACTTCTGATATCTTCTTCTGATATCCCTGATTATCTTCACTTGTTGGGATATTTTTCATAAGGAAATATCAGTCAATTTCTAAAGAGATGTTGAGGTTATGAAGGATGAGACCAGATGGAACTAAGACATGGAACTTCTTAAGTAGTGATGAAATACAAGGTAATACTGTCCAAATGTGGTGAGCCAAGCTGAGCCACTGTTTGAGCTAAGAAGTGTGTTTCTGGGCAGAGGATAGGTGTGTCCATTGTTGTTGCCTCTGAATTGTTGCCTCTTAGTCCAAGTATACAACAACAACAACAACAAAAAATGATCAGGAATCCTAACGCCTGATTATGCATGGAAAAGAACAAAAAGTGAAATGAAACCAATCTTGGTATATAACACACGTTTCACATGTACATTAAAGACATGCACAAAAACTATGCTAACAAATGTGAACAAACGCATAAATACACATCCAGAGAGCGTCTTAGCTGAGCTCTAGCTGGGCGGCTCTTATCTCCACTGTACAAACTCCTCGAGTGATGGGAACATTCTCAGGATGTTATCATGTCCTCTGTGGAAATAAGATAGCCAGCCACCTTTATCACCACCCTCACACTCTCAAGAGCCCCTGACCATTACAGGAAAAAGGACCACTGGGCTGCCAGGGGACACTAACCAACTGGCTGCATGAAAAGAAGAGAGTGCCAGGGAATTGGAAGTATTGCAAAATGGAATGACTGACAGGAGATTGGAAGGAAACTTACAGTTAGGTATTTTAACCCAGCCGAGAGAGTCAACTGTATGTCTGACAGTTTCAGACTCCACAGTTGATATTTGGACAGGAAGCTGAATGTTTGGACAAAGATAAAATATTATGCACAAGGAAGCTGCAAGCACTTGTTATTAAAAATTACACAGACGAGGAAAAAGATTTAAAGAATTACAGGAAGCTACGCGTAAATTATAATTGGCAAAAAAAAATAAACAGAAAAAAATTGAAATATGTGATTTAAGTGCAGCATCTCCATGGCAACTCTCCTTTCCAGTAACATCTTTAATGAATAGGTAATGGACAAAATGCAAAATGCACAACTTCATAACCCCAGAACAGATACAAAAACTGACATGAGAGGGAAAAAAAGGTAAACGTTTGACAAAAAGTGACTTTGCTGTGCACATAACAGCGTTATGCCAAAACAGCACAGCAGCCCTTTTGAAGGAAATACACACGTATACGCCACAGTGAAGCAACAGCAACACATATCTTCCTTCTGTTGCTGTTATTTTGACTGTCTGGCAAATCCACCTCTTGTTTTCAAAGCTTTTTTTTTTCTCTAACAGGTGCAAAACCTCTCAACTCAAAACATCAAAGAGACACACGCGCACCTGCGAATAAATCACAGCAAATGGTAAGAATCCAGGGGCCTCCTAACACCAAAGAGGTAGGATTCAAAGTGTCTGATTTAATATTCATGAAGTGCACGGCTTTGGTGGTTGAATGCTTGTTTACTGAGATGCACCTTTTGTCCTTGGGAGAAGGTTTCATAATCCACCAAGCAACTGTATTTACATATACTTGCGGTTTTGCCGCTACATGATATAACACACATACCTTGCCTAATGTGGCACATATGACACACACACACACACACACGCTGACTAATGATTGACACACCACTTCAGTATTAAAAGCCTTACTGCTATTCCGACAGAGCTAATGAGAGTTTCTGATTATGAAGTGTGGCTTCTGTGCGGAGGAGTTGTTCAAGTTGTGGCAAGTCCAAAGGGAAGTGTAGTCGGCAAACTGCACCCACAGGGACAGAAGTGGCAGACAACCAGTTGAGACCAGACAGAACCAACTGTTAAACACAAGTCTCAGATGTTTTTCAGTAATAAACACTTCTTTCCCTGTCATCAACACCACTTCACCTTTAGATCAATGTAGATATGATATGACCACAAGAAATGGTTAATGGCTGTCTGCTGCAAGCATGTGTTTCAGTTACACAGCCAAGACTTAGCTGGTATCCTTTTATTTTTCATCTGTGCACCTGTTGTCTTCTATTTTAACCAAGGTATAGTCATTACAAGCTCCTCGCCCTGCAGCTTGTTGTCAGTTGTGCACCTGCATTCAAGGATCAGATTTTTTGGCAGTGGTGTGCGAGATAATCTATAAAGCAAAATCACAAAGGGCAACAGCTCCAGATGGATGTTTCACAACTTTCTTGTCTTGTTATATAAATCTCTGAGATCTACTTCACCTTTTGTGTAAAAGTGAAGCAAACTCCTACAAGGTCGGCTCTGTATGTGGATCAGCTAATTACTACAGCTGAAAGAAAGCTTGTGAGAAAAGCCCATCTCCCCGGTTGGTACTTATAGAGAGAAAGCAGCTGGTCATAATGTACTCTGGAGAAAACATCAGCTATTGGAAAGAGTGGTTAGGGATACTCTTCACTTAAGTGCTTTTCTCTGAGCAGTGTTCTCGGTCATTCACTCCCA
>OMLM01009024.1:0-40126 GCA_900302695.1 Helostoma temminkii | reverse complement strand
TTCTTGTGAACATGGAAATGTTGAGGATTTGAAGAAGAAGATGAAGATGAAGGTTTCTGTACTGTAAACAGTCAAACTAAAGGAAATGTATGGCACTGACCATGCTAACATCTTCAGATCTCCATGAGTTTTATCCCCTCCATTGAAGCACACATTCAAATATCACTTAAAGTTAATTTTCTTTCAGCTATTGTTTATGGCATCACTTTCACCTGTGCCTCAAGTTTCCAACAGAACGTTGCTGATTAGGTAACACTATGGTGATGGGAAACATGCCATCAGAAATAAGGGAAAGCATCAACTCTATGACCGAACGTCTCCAGCTCTGTATGGTACATCTAACGTGTGGAAACTGGATCAGTCGCATCCAAAGCACGGTCGGGCAGATTAAAAGCATCAGAAGATCAACACAGTTTGTTCACTTACAGATATAAAAGCAAGTTTATGACAAATACTGCACTAAGAACCCATTTAACAGTCAAAAGAAAGCTTTCTAGTTGAGGTCTCAACACTAGGAGTAGGACTCTCTTAGAAAGCATATGGCATGTACTTCCTGGAAAGTGGCTTAGAGACTCTGCTTAAGGTATCACAAGAGAAATGTTTTTTATATATATATATAATTTTAATATTCTTCAGTTTAAACTAAAACAAAAGGCAAGACAAGTCAGTCAAGTGCAGACACATAGTGTTAATAATGGGGACACTGACTGAATACGTAATCCTGACCCGGAACACCTCTTCGTGTTCCACGGTACTTATTTCCTGATGCACTTCCGGCGCTTAACGGATGTTACTGGGGAATACTGAGGCGTCTGTGAACAGACCTGCACCCAGCAAAATGGATTGCAAGGTGCTGGCGAAAGCGTTCGCGGCAAAATAGTTGTACATTTATTCTGTGTTAATCCCAAGTGAAGCCCTGGCCTAGGGTAAGCTTTAGCTCTCTTGCGTTTAACTTGGACAAGGTAGCATTAGCGCGGCTAGCTCTGTCGGCTAGCTGCAGCTAATCCGGGTTTTCACTTTCTGTTGTGTCCAGGCGCTTGAACAATATCAACTTTCATATCAAACACGTGGCTTCCGTGGGTGTAGAAAACAAGGACGGTAATCCGAGTGGCTTGTTGTGGATACGATACGTTACTTGAGCTGATGTTCATGTTGAACATCGGCTCTAAAAATAGGAGACACATCTTCAGTGTTGTTTGCTAATTTGGTGAAGTGGCCAATTTCTGGTTAGCCACAAGTTAATAGCATTACTTTTATCAAAGCAGCTTTGTTTACTTTGCATTACCTTTCAGTCATATTAGTGTCAAAGGAGCCATTGAAAGTGATCTGATATCACAATGCTTGATACTTGTACTACAGTATCACTAATACACAAAAAACACATCGAAACACATTTTTTGGTTATAACTGTATGTGTAACTATATAGCTAGCGTTATATATTCACAGAACTACACTTGGTGGCCTGGTCTGGGTGGAGCTAAAATAACATATCAAGTAATAATTGATTTATCTATGCTGGCAGCTATTTTAATGGTTATTCTCAAACAAATAATGAAAGAATGCTGTAGGTTCGCCAAAGCTAGTGTCTTCCTCTCACTTTATGATTCTCTTCTTTCCTTTGTCCTTTATTGTTTTAAACAAAATTTCAAAATGTCACTAGAATTTTGCACCACTGTTTGACATTTTGAAAAAAAAAAATCATAAATTGATCTGTTGTTAAAGTTATTTCCAGGTTGGCCGATAAGAAAAATATTACAACTGTAATATTTTAACTACTAGTGTGTGAATCCTTCTTACAGGAAATTGCTTAATACACCAACCTTTATAGATTTGTTTTACTTTGGTTGTTGCTTAGATGCGGATTTTACGTGTTACAGTGCTCATCTTGTCGTACCTGGTTTGACTTGTTGTGACAAAGACAAATTTTTGTTTCTTACAGTGTTTACACTGTGCCTTACCAAATCGTGGACCATGATGGAGCGAAGGAGAGCCTTAACTCTTCCATTTACTGTGGATAAGGATAACTTGGTATGTGTGGCCCATGTCTTTGAAGTATCAAGTTTTTCCTGGTACACAGGCAGTGTGCAGAATTAATTGCTCCCTGTTCTAATAAGATGCTAAAATGATGCTAGATTTATGGCTATTGTTATAAGTTATTTCTTGTATGATCTGGAATTGTTTGATAACTTGACTCTGTGGTTGCTTATGCACAGACCTTTTTTATGAGTTCTCTTTCTAAACATATATATTGGTAAATTCAGCAATGCATGTTTTCAGAATAACAGAAAGGGCAAGGCACCTTACAACTTGAGCACGTGCAGCTGCAAATGTTTGCATAATCAAAACATTCATGCTGTCACTATGCTGCAGTTGCTACAGTTTTAATGATCAGTTTGTCTTCTGATCATTTTCTGGCTAAGATGATTTGTTGTTTGGACTATACAATGCTAGAAACAAACCTTTTTCATTTGCTGTAAGTCTGGTACGAAAATATCATCAAACGGAAAGAAGAAGTTGCAACTGAGAGGCTGGAGAGACTGGGTACATTTGCTTGAAAAATTACTTAACACCATCGAATGTCGATAAAGAAAGTAATGGCACTGTTTGCACTTTCCTGGTTTTCTGGTCATTAAATGTGATCTGATCATCAGAATTACAAATATCAACAAACACAGCGTTTCTAATCTGATAAAACACAGGAAGAATGGTTCCTCCTGACGTTGTGCAGGTCTAATCCACACAGGAAGCACTGGTTTTAAGGTTATCGATGCCAAATGTGGGTCAACCTCTTATTAAAACAGTTTCCATTACTTTTTCCACCGTCTCTCTGTATGTTTAATGGGTGTGTTCAATAAAGACATGAAAGATCATGACTGTTGGTGTTTTGTCACCTTAGAAATATTTTTTTTGTTGATATGTGTGACTTTGGTGAAGACCAAATCACATTTCATGACCAATTTATTGCAGATAACCTGGAATCTCCAAACAGTGACATTACTTTTTTTTGTGACTATCTCATCCATTAGCCTCATTGTCATTGTCATGCTTTAGTTGCACATCTGTGGAACAGTACTCAAGCTTTTGGCTGTTGCATGTAATTCATTTGACTAATCACTCTGTGAATTCTAGATGGAAAACCCACTCAAAATTCCCATAACATGTCTTTCACCAGAGTGTGGGAAGTTAGAAAGACAGGTACTGCAACATCTTCGCTTTATGTCTTACCCAATAAACAACTGGTAACATTTGCTTCTTATTCTCACAGAATTTCTTTCCCTCCCCAACAGGTTTCCTGGACAGCAATTGCAGGTTGCAAACTCAGACAAAATGACACACAGCATAAAAATGGATCCATGCTGTTTGACCACAATGTTGCAACCATGCTCACACTGGAAATGACCAGGTAAGCAGAGAGAGAGAGAGAGAGAGAGAGAGAGAGAGAGGAGAGTTTTTTCACTTATCTTTTTATTGTTTTATAAATAAATTAAACATACCCAGATAGGCACAAGTATTTTTTTTTACCACAGGTCTGTTGATTGTAAATTGTTTTGTGTAGGTCAATGCAGTTTCTTATACTTTCACAAGATGGGGCACTTTCCCTGAAAATTATGATTTTAACAGTAAAGTCTAAATTCTTCCGCAGCAGCACTTCAAAAAACAACCCCGTTCTTCCCTTTCTGGCACGTATGTCTGTCAAAACTGATCTGTCATGGCACTTTGCTTTTAGTTCTCTCTTACCTATTTTTGCTTCCTTTGTACCTCACTTGTGTCTTGTCGTCTGCCAGATTACTAAACTATGCTGTGACTTGATAAATTAGACATTTTCGAAGCAACTTCACATCTACAGTGGGAATGTAATGGTGTTCAGTGTAATACATCCCCCGTAAATAATCCTCAGAGTACATAAATAAAAAAATAAATACGTAAATAAATAAAAATATTGTGTAAAACTGGAGACAATGTGAAATTGGTCCATCAACTGTAAAAACACAATTTCTAGGGTTTTAGCATATTGTTCCTGTTCTTATGTGTACATTATTTTTAGTTTATCTGCTAAAACGAAACCTTGCTTATAAGAATGTGACTCAAGGCCAAGCTTATCATTACTGTACACATGACTTATCTACACCCGCCAATCCCTCCCTTTTTAGCATAAAGCATGACCTGCATTGGTAGATGAGCCATAAATGAAAATAACTTGAAGGAACATCATGTTAATCAGGAGAAGACGCCGCTCTACGAAAGTTGTACATGATCTCCTCTCTGTTTCATTCTGTAGGAGGAAGCCCTGTCTGATCCTGGAAGATGTCCTAAAGACAGATCAGGGCAAGACTTATATGGAGAGAATCAAACTGCGACAGGCCTTGGGAAATAGAGGAAAGGTGTCAAGTACACGGAGTGAGAGTGGTCAGTGCAGAGAGGAACCTCTGATCTGCAGAGAGACAAGGTCCAGTCACAGAGAGGCCAAAAATGATGCCAACAAGAATGTCACCCCTAAACATAACCATAACAGTGCCCCATCATCATGTGCAAGGTAGGGAGACCTGTTAAAGGAGCAGTGTTTTGAAATGTTTTAGTGATTATTTTGGTAAGGGGGGGAATCTCTAGGCCCCTCATGATTCGATTCAGTTGCAACTCAGAGGGCTTCGATGCTAACGCAAGTATCAATGGATCTTGATGCATCCTGTTTGTTTATCTGTACAAAAACCAAAAGTGTTCAGCCTGCACATATTTAAGGAAGTGACTACACTCGGCAGAATCCTACACACCACCTACTATTTGTGATTTCCTGTCATACCCCCGACACTCCAGCAATGAATTATGGTGTCCCAACATAGCACCTTATGTACCCTGGTGAAAGCACCTCACAGAGAGGATTATTGCTTCTTGATTTGTGTTCATAACACGTCTGTCTGTGGTGGAGTACATGAATACACAAATAACACTAAAATATTTTCATAAGGCTCATACTTTATTTAAAATATTTTTAACCTTGTGGATGGTTATTTTGCCCAGGTCTTTTTCACAGTCATTTTATTCTTTTAAAACAGATTTATGGCAGTAAGTCTCTCTGGCTCCTGGCTGTCAAGTGTTTGCCAGGCGTCTGGTCACCACAACTTTATTCGTGTGGGCTTGGAGCCTTCCTGCAGTGATGATAATAATCCCATAGATGGTCAGCTACAGAAAAGAAAGGGAGACACACTGTTAAGTGACCGACTGTGAATACAAAGTTAGAAAATTGAGCCAGTTTATGCTTAAAATTGCCCAATAGTTCTTTTTGTTTTAAAAAGTTAATTTTCCGGCTTTTATCTTTGCTTTATTATGAGGCTACACTGGTGTTTGATCAAAAAACACTAAACTTCAGAAGTCATGATAGGTTGGTGGTCATCACACACACACACTTGTGAAAAAAGTAGCCACATGAACGGAAGGAGGTATTTTCTATTAGGGTAAATTTGTTTAGTTTGAGAGGAAATTACCTTTTAATGGTGTTTGGCTCTGCCGACTGCACGCTTGGCTCTTGTATTTTCCAGGCAGAAAACCTGGAGATTTTATTTGGAATAATACAGTGCAGAAAGATTGCTCAACTTTTCAAATATCTCTTTCTGGATTTGTTTTTTATTGTTCAGCCTTGGATATTTTGAGATTAACTACAATTTTAGTATATAAAGGTTCAAGCCATGTCATGCAGCTTTGCTAAAAATCAGAATAATGTGTACAACATAATGGGAACATTGTGTTATTTCTTTTATGAATTTAGACAGAAGCTCAGGAGAAGGTTACAACCTGCTGATGGTGATGGTGCCAAGGAAGAAAACAAAGATATTGTGAAGATGACAGTAGGCAAGGACAATGGAGCAGACTACAAATTCACTGAAGTTGTCGGTGGGTGAACTCATGACGATTTGACAGTTACAGTTATAGATATGATGCTGTTCCCTGCCTCCTTTGTTCTGCATTGAATTAGGCTGCATTAACACAAAGGTTGCATCAGAAACCATCTAGCCAAACATTGTCATGACATTGCATCTTTTACTGTAAATGTACATGATTGGGCAAGGCACATGTCACGTTATAAAGTTAGTGTTGGTTTTAGCTTTTGTTATTTCCTGTTTTTTCTTTTAGAGTTGTAGAGATATGTAGGTATAGCTAATGGATGGTTGTAAAGCACAGTAGAATTTATTCTTACTTAGGCTCTTTACATTTTATGTCTTATTTCTGGGCAGGAAATGCCCTTAGTCATGTATATTTATTTCAGGATGGTAGGCTGATTGCTCCTTTGACTCCTATAGATTGTGGGTTATCGGTGAGCTGGGAGCCTGCTGAGGATACAAAAGGCTGTGATGAGTTGTCACCAGTGAGCATCAAGGACAGGTGCACTGATTCAGAAAAAGAAGCACAAAACAGTTTGGTGAGTACATACAGGGTCTGAGATGAGGCCTTAAAACTCAGAATTACCCCATTCCCACAGAAGGCATAAAAGACAAGCACAAACATGCACCATGTTATTTATGGTGTAAGTTGTCACCCACATATTTTGTATTAGCCTTTACTTAAAAGTCATGTTTCGTACTTAACAGTTTCCTCAACGATCCAACATGGCAGTGTAAAATTAATGCTGTCACACTGATGCGAAAT
The DNA here is from genome assembly GCA_900302695.1 of Helostoma temminkii. NCBI lineage: Eukaryota > Metazoa > Chordata > Actinopteri > Anabantiformes > Helostomatidae > Helostoma > Helostoma temminkii. Next base: position 33,486 of record OMLM01009024.1, on the reverse strand, counting down.
GAATGGATGAAAATATGAATAACCAGCAAAATGCTTTACATGTAGCTATGTTGTAAAACATTATAATAAAGGCAGCAATGTTGTCTTTCTTGGTCTCAGTGGTGAAATATGAACAATATGGTGTGACTAAACAGCAAAAAAAGTGACGTTAGATAGATGTTCCTTTTCATGTCATGTCTACATAACAGTTTTATATCTGTCCTTTGAGTTAATATCTTTGATCACATTGTTCAATAAGCTGACTAACTGTTTCACCTCTATACAGAGCATTGATTTAATGGAGAGCTAAGTTTTAAAACCAGATGACTTGAAAGACAAAATAAGGAGGAGGATAATTTCAACTTTGAACTTGACTCTGTATTGTGTGCTGTATCGGTATGAGTGGTTTGATAAATGCCCATAAAAATGACACTCTTCAATTTTTTCCTGTCTCAATAGAAGAGAAAAAGAAACAATTCAGAGTCTCAGTGTAATGGAACAGGAAGCCCCAAACGCCACCGTGAGAGTGTGCTTCGCCTTACTGGAGAAGATGGAAGAGATGGAGGGGTAACCACTGCATATGTTTGCGTAGAAGAAAGTGGAGAAGACAGAGATTTGGAGAACCTGGACCGTAGCATTGTACAGTTCACTGTGGGAGGAGATGATAGAACAGAAGTTCTGGTCCCAGTCATCAGCCCGAAGTTGGAGACTGGAGACTTTAGCACTCCCAGACGAAGGTTATCACACAAGCAGGAGAACACAACTAATACCAGCCCTTCTGAACCAAGTGAGTACATCAACACAGGAGAAGTGATGCTAGATCATCATCTAAGCCTCTAAGCCCTGGCTTCATTGATTCTATCATCAGCTATAATCTTTCATTCTCTGAATGTTACAGCCAAAATTCTAGAAAGCATCGGTTATAAAAGATACACTTTCAGCTTCTTGCCACTTTTATAATTATGCACTAAAACAGTGTAATCAGATATTCTTCTAGCTAATGCACAACCTAAAACTTAAATTACAAGATTGCTGGGGACAATTGTTAGGGCAGTTGTCCCCAGGACTGGCAGGGGACTCCTGGTTCCTCCTGGCCACACACTGAGGTGCCCTCATTGTAGTGCCATCATCTATGTGCAGCTGCCCATGGGAATCAATAAAGTAGTTAAAAAAGCAAATATTTCACACATAAATTATGAGTAAATACTTTGCTCTCATGTGTTATCTTTAATGTTGACTAACGAAGTGTAAATAACGTGTATATTTTTGATGATTGACTTACATGTCCTGCATGTAAGTGTTAACTGCGTTTTCTTTTTTTTGGCCTGTCCACGTGCCCTTTCTAGGATTACAACTGCCCTTGCTCTGCTTCTAAGCCCATTACACCTCCCTCGGGTGGTGTCAAATAAGGGCAAGAGTGTGCTGAGAACCTTGTTTGTCTTTTAGCCTGATTTTTAAGTAAGAAACACATAAATGTTTCCTTCATTTGTCTATTTCAGTTGTGCTGTCCAGTGATGATGAGGAGAGTGGTGGCGTCCCTCAGCACTGCAGCCCTGCAGCCCAAACACTGGTGACTGTGGAAGGCACTGTAATTCAGGAACAATCCTCAGCTGCGGCTGAGCAGCAAGAAGCTACTGACATACATGACATGCAGGTTGGCAGAATGTTGACTGACTCTGTTTCTTGTTACATCACACAGTCTTGCACAGGCTTCTAAACTGAGTTAAGGCCCAGATTAACATGCATCACAAAGTGTGTTTTAGAGACATCATGCAGGGGCCTAAGGTTTTACTTCACTCCAGGGGGTTCTGCTTACTGCCTGCTAATTGAATGAAGCAAATGACCACACTGTACTTGGTTGAAGGATGATTAGAGGAAAATACAGGTTATTTGCATTTGACTTTGTTTCTAGTTTAGTTATTGCCGTGACTTATTGTTGCTGCCATGTTACTATATGGCACATACTCCAAACGAGGACCCAAATTATATCATCTTGTACAGCATCCAAGAGTAGTAATAAAAATAATCCTCACAGTATTTATGTTATTAAAATGTAATATTTCTCCACTAAAACAAGATGCTTTTGTTGTGCGACCCACATAACAGTTCTAATGATGATCCAGAGTAGTAATGCATTACTTCACAGGTCACTACCTGAAAACCTAAGTACATTTTTTTCACTAGTTTATTCATATATCAATCCGTGTACAGTAATTCTGCTTTTATCTTGTCAGTATGGAAACAGTTGTGTTAAGTTATGTACTTTTATCTCTGACAACATAGAGGGTTTGGTCATTATTACAAGATGTTTTTATTAGAAAAGCAACATTCACTGCTGTGAAGAGCAGTTTCATTCTTTGTTCTGCCACTTGATGGTGCCAAATTGAAGTATTTTTAAACTATGATTTTTTGTTCCTCAGCACCACTACGATTGTGGCTTCTTCCCTACTGCTAGTAAATGATGTGTATATGTGTGCTGCAGGTGGTGCGTGTAGTTGTGGATGATCTTCCTGGTTCAGTGGCACTTATTCCCTCCTCCACTCCAGACTACGCCTGCATATGCATAGCATTCTCCACAATACACTGTGGAGGTTACCAAGGGAAAGCAAATGGCGATGTCATGGTAATCAATATAAGCCACAAGCATATATTTTATGCTGTTATCACACTCTGTGTTCATATCATGTTTGAGGAAAATAATAACCCTCTGCTCCTTTCACAGGTGGCAGATCATAAAATCATCATCCCGCTGAAAGGTAATACAGTGAGTGTTTTAACTTATTTTTAGCAAGTGTCATGTACAAGACGTATAATTACTGTTTATAGAGAGGCTGTGGGCTGCTTGTGAACTGTAGAAATTGAGCCCATAGCAGTTCATCTCTTCTTGTTCTGCTCATGCTGTCTGTGCAACATCCTCTTCAGCTTAGTGATCTATTTCAGATAGTAAAGTGTGTGTGTTCTTGGATTAGACCCTCAAGGCTCTGGCGTATTTGACCTCTGAGCCTGTGAAATCTCCCCTTCAGGGAACTAAGGTGGTTGCTCTGTGAGGGTTAGTCTTTAGAGAGTGTGTAAAATTTGTAATTTGTTTAGTGGGTTTCACGTTAGCCGAGTAAAACATTTTTGACAAATCCAGCAACTTGTATAGAAATAAATTCAAAGCCTTGAATTAACAAACAACTCTGTGTTGTTGTGTAACATTGTAAAAAAGTAAAAAGTCTCAAACCTACTGGCTTTAGATCTTTTAATTGCCAAAAAAAACAGAAAATAATGTACATCAATAGAGGATGGACTCAACTCAAACTCATTCATAAGGAAGAATGTACCAACTGAAGAGTAGTAATTCCAGCAAACATCAACAATGTGTGGGACTGTCTTTATTTATTGTATTAGTTCAGTCTTACATGATGAACAGCTCTAAAGCTATTGTACCACTGAGACATCTACAGAAAGACGTATAAATCTAGAGAAGATGAGACTTTTTTTGTCTGTGGAAGGAATAAAATCATTTACCATCATACCATGGAAGACTGGGTGTATCACTTTTGTGTAAGACATCATGTTAAGTGAATGCTGCAAACTGTATTTCCTCTTATCCTCAGACACTAGTGAATGTGTGGAGGTGATATTAACCCTGGAACGCAAAGAGCTGAGGCGGTACAGTGTTTGGCAGCAGGAGGAAATGGAGGCCCAGCAGCTTTGCTTTAAGAGCAACGACCATCCTTCCCCTGCTGCTGTCCTAATGCTGTGTATGTCAGAAAGTGCTGCAGCTGCTATACGGCAGGACCTCTGCAAGCTGTCTGTCAAACAAGATGGAACTACAAATACTGGTGAGAACCACATATTTTTAAATATTTTTTGGAGACTTGATGTCTGAACTCTGAATCCCAATGACTGTATTTTTAGTTAAAAGCAGTATGTTTGTGAAAGACAGGACAAACGAGGAAAGTGTATCCTGATTACAAGTATACATAATAAGTCTCAATGGATGTCGCAGGACTGTCACCGGTTTTCGTTTCTCAGTTGTGGTTCATTTCTTTAGTATTGTTTGATGTGCCACTCGTGTAAATCCACACAAAGTTTTGTGTTGTGATTCTTTTTCTTTTTAATTTTATTTTAACAGACAAGGCAAGCCCCTTTGTGCTGCTGTGTCTGAAGCATCCTCTGGAGGGAATGGAAGGTGCTTTATTACGCTCTGTCCTGGACATTGACTGCCTCAAGAGTCTGTCACATAAACAGTCCATTGTAAACCATAAATCACACTCAACTAATTTTTGGGAAAACAGCCAGACTCCTGTTCTTACTCTGAATGAGAGCATTGATCTGATTAGAACAACTGGACTGGACTCTAACCTGTTGTCTCTGCTTGGACTGGAGACGACACACCCTGAACTGAACTCAGACCCGGATGATCCACATTCTGACACAGACAAAAGCACCACTGCGCACATCAGACCGGAGGATGAGCCACACAAAGAGACAGTACTAGAGCTGGAGGCAGCACCAGAGCAAGACGCAGAGGCACAACTGCATCCGGAAGAGGATCAGAAAGAACAAGAGCTCGAACATCCCACTGAGGTAGGTGGTTCCCAGTTTGTTTTGTCTTGTGACCCTCTAAAACAGAGCAATGAATGTTTTTTCTTCTGGTATTTGAAGTCCTAAGTGAGATGATTAAAATAACAACTAAAATCATGTATATGTATGTATGTATTCATATTGAGCATCTTGTAACCCTCAAATATATGTCTCTATGTGGGAGATTCTCACCCCTGGTTTACCCCCTGGTAAATGATAATTGTGGATGTTTTGCTCCCACAGAAGAAAAAGGAGGAACCCACCAATTTATACACATTGTGCCATCAAAGGACCAAAGGATCCTACTCTGTGTCACTGTGTAAACCAGCGTCCAACTGGACTAAGTATAAACACCAAGGTCTAGCCCGAAGGCAAGTGATTTGTTGTACATTATTTCTAATTGGTGTCTGGCTTCAAAAACATTGTTCACATTACATGCTTCGTTACATGTCAGTTCTTTTTTGCCCCAAAGTGACTACAAAGTGATTTTTCTTTTTCATAGAAGCGTAGATAATCAAATCAGATTCATTCATATTAGATCTGGGCCAAATTCAGTGTGGTTTTACAGCCCCTTCAAAATACTAATGGAAGGGAGCAACAGCAGTGGCTGGAGACAATGGAGAGCAAATGGAGTGAAGAAGAGGTTTCAGATTTGTTGGACATTTTTGGATTCAAACTAAAAGGAAGATTGACTGTTGCACAAACAGCGTTATTGGTGTTATTGTATGCACATGGCTCACATTACAGCTAAGTCTGGACAAGCATGGCAGTTTAGGACTTTTAGGAACAGTGTTGATGTCAAAGCCGTTCACGTCACTTTCAGACATGATCAGCACAGAAAGATTGTAATGGGTTAGGAAGAATTAAGCATTAAGGCCTGTAATGGGAATGTATCTTAACTGGACATGTTGGCTTGTAGGAATAAGAATATCATTAAAATAAGAAACAACAGTGTTTTCCCTGGATGCTGATGTGAGGAATGTGTGGAACTCATTGGGATCTTATTATAGACAGTGTTGTGTCTAAAATCAGTCGATCTCTTGGGTCAGTGCAGTAAAATTATTCTCAAAAAAGGCAAAACTCTCAAAAATGACAAGAGGCAGCAAAAATTCAAGATTAGGTTTGGTTTTATTGATGACATTGTTCAAACAAAGTCTAAAAACCTAAGCTGGCTAACCATGAAAGAAGGGCTAAAAACAGCCCCCTCCTGGTGCTGTTTTTTAAAATTTTGTTCAATATGTAAAGATTTGACACAATTATTTCCCAAATCTCAACAAGTTCCGCAAATATGTTACTTCCTGTTACCATTATTTCCCAAAAAGAAGAATAATACATTTAAAAAAACATATGACCTCAGTTTTCACCCTGCCAACAAAAATGCAGCATATTATGCCAATATCTGTCCAGGCTTCCTTTAACTGGTGCCAGGCCCCCACTAACTAGTGCAGGCAAATTTGTCTTAGCCAGAGTGGACTATACAGTCGTACATAGCGTATCTCAGTTTAATGGGATGTTACAGATTTACTTATTTCTTAATATATTCTATATCGATGGATGACTGACTACAACAGACTGGTAAAAGATTTGCAGCATCTTTATGCACACATTAAAGAAGCAGTAGATTCTACTCAGTCCCTTCCTGCACACAGCCTCTGTGTTGCACTTCCAATCCAGTCTGTTGTTGAGGCGAACTCCCAGGTATTTGTACCTTTCCACCTCCTCTACCAGAAGGGAACGGTTTTTATAACTCACAGTGACTAAATACAGATGAAACTGAATTCCTTAATTACCTTAAGGAAGCTATATGTCTTTATTAAGGCCTGTATACCTGATATGACAGAGCATGTGGGTAAAATATTTTACCTACATGCTCTATACTTTCATGTGCAATGCAATGCTGCTTACCTGTAATTCTTCTGCACGTGTATGAGCAGTCATCTGCGGTCATGTCTAAGATGACTCTTTTTTTTTTTTTCCCCCCCATTTAGGTTGATCCAGTTTCCTCCTCCGCCACTAAAAGGAGGAATAACTGTAACAATGGAGGACCTGCAGTGTCTTGACAGTGGGCAGTTCCTCAATGATGTTATCATTGATTTTTACCTCAAGTGGGTAACACATTTTAAGCAGAAGGCTTCAAAGTGAATTGGCCTGCTTGTGAGCTTGTGGAGAGGAGACCACTTTTGAATTAAGCCTGCTGTGTTTTTGAAATAGATACCTCCTCCACAAGGCTTCAGCTGCTGTGACTGAGCGCTCCCACATATTCAGCAGTTTCTTCTACAAGCAGCTAACACGAAGGGACAACGCCAGTGAAGGGAATACCAGTGACTAGTGAGTAGTGCTGACAAAGTTTAGTATGTCGCCACTCTGCACTAGTAAGTGTGAACCCCTAGGAAAGTCTTACATCGATAAAAGTTATTTCATGCTCCTACATGGTTGGACTTTAAGTATCACCAAACCAACTACCATGGACCAAAATGGTTCCTGGTCCCTAGTGTGTTGTGAAAGTTGAATTTTATACATCTTAAATATATTCCAAACTCAGTGTAACAAGAGAGGAAGTAAATATCTCTAGCAGAGTTTCACCAGTTTTACCTTTACTAATTAACTAGCCTTTTCAGTACAAACTTGAATACACAACTTTACAGCTGACACTGGTACTGAAGATATTGTCTGGGTCCGTCAGGCCTTAAGATAATACTTTGTCTATAGTGCTTGTGTATCAGTCAGACATATTATGTATTGTCTTTTTTTCATACTGAGAAGAAAATATACAGGTAGAATCAACATAATTATTACAATAAATGAAGTAAAACCTGTTTCTAGATTCAACGTTGGTATACTCCAAAACCCAAAGAGCGTCACCTTGCCCCTGTTCTTCCCTTGTGTGTAATAGTATGTTAGTGACACACTGTTACACCTTGTGTGTTTTTGTGTGCACACAGCTGTCAGAGGCAGAGGCGGCACCAACGGGTGAAGACGTGGACTCGCCACGTGGACATCTTCGAAAAGGACTTTCTATTTGTGCCTGTCAATCAGGAGTGAGTTGAATGCACAAACAGATGCGTTGTGCTAAATTCAGTTTTTTTTGTACATTAAAAATTATCTTGCTCTGTTGTGTGTTTAGGGCCCACTGGTATTTAGTTGTCATTTGCTTTCCTGGACTGGAGGAGCCAAAAGTCGAGGCCTGGACTCGCCCAGATTCACAAGCAGCAAAGTGCCATAGCCAGACATGCGAGTTACAGGACCAAGATGAGGCCCAACGATGTAAAAGCCCAAATAGTAGCACAGAGATACGACTTGCATTAAACCATGGCGACAACATGGACACAGAGACAGGTAGGTTTGTTTTGTTTGTTCAAATTTCTGTGCATATTTTTATCTTTTTGTTTAATGTGGTGGATATAGCAGTGATGACTGACGTTTGTGTTCACGTTTTAGAAAATGCTCAAGAAGAATCCACCAAAGACCCACCACCTGGTCCTATGGTGAGAAATACTGTTTTGAGTCATATTATAAATAATCACATATTATTTGATTTCGCCTCACAGACAAAATTCACAGACAGTTTTGTTTTTATTTGTTCTTAATTTGCTTAGTGTATTTTTTCCCTTTTTAGAACTGTACAGAGCAGACCTGCCAAAAAAAAGCTGTTTGTAAGAGGTGAGTGTGCGCATACAGAGTTGTAACATCCTGGTGCAACTGTGACTTATAATGAGAACCCTTCAAAATATGTGTCCATATTTTCACGTCTTCTATTTACTTCACTCTTGATTTTTATTAATTGAAGTATTGAATTCCTGGGCCTACACCTGACTACTGTATATTTGTGGGGTACGCAAAAGGGATCAGTTTTAAAAAGCTATAAACATATATGTACATATATGTTATACATATGAGATATTTTTTTTAAAATGGGGAAAATAATTTTATATACGATTATTATTTCCCAATCTAATTAAATTAGGACCTGTCACAAACTGGCCTTTTTCACATGTTCTGTACAAGTGTTTTCTGTTTTCACTTTTAATGTGGCTGACGCAGAATTCAATTAATACTATTTGTGCCTCTTCTCTCTGCAGACCATGTATTCTTATCATGGATTCCCTCAAACTTTCTCTTCATGAGCGAGTCTTCAAACTCCTACGGGAGTAAGTACGGCCCATTTAATGAATCTGTAGCTGCACGTGTCATCACTAAAGCATTTAAGTTGATACATATTTGTCTCTCAGTTACTTGCAGTCAGAGTGGGAGGCCCGCCGTGGTTCTTCAAGGGACTTCGGTCCAGATCAGATGAAAAGCTCACACTGCCACGTTCCCCTTCAGGACAACAGCAGCGACTGTGGCCTCTACCTGCTGCAGTATGTTGAAAGTTTTTTGAAGGTAAGATAACCTTTCTTCTTCTGTGGGCTTGCGTAGCCCGATATGTGTTTTAAATGCCCACTGTATATTATATCAGCTTTAATTTCTCATGTAAGAATAAAACTCTGAAACAATAGTTTTTTAGCAGTGATATTGGGAAATTCTTTATGGTTCATCTTAGGACCCCGTTGTGCACTTTGACCTTCCTCTACACCTGCAACGATGGTTTCCACGGCAGAAGGTGCGGCGGAAACGTGACGAAATCAGAGACCTGGTACTTAACCTTTATCGACATCAGAACCTGGATAATAACAGATAGAGACAGAAGTCCATTGCATTTCTGCAGCCATTATATCTGCTCATACTGAGCAACGGACATTATGAACTGTGTGAACTGAAAATATTTCTTTTAAATTAGATTTTGTTATTGTTTTATGCATTAACTTGAACAAAACGTGTAAACTTTTGACTATCTGTGGGTTTTGTGAGTGAATATGAAGGCATCAGTTAATTTAAAATAAACAAGTCCCTATTAATTCAGCCAGAAAGACTTTTAAAACAGATTCAATCTAAACACACAAATGTTTGTACACCCCGAAACCTTTTTTACTGGCTGTTTTATGCTGCAATATATTTTACAATAGGAGTTATTTACTTTTCTGTGTAGAACCATAGGATATTACACAAAAGTGCAACAGTGCAATTGCTTTGCTGACATTTATTACATTACATCTCACTCATCTGTTTGTATTCTCCCTTCCTTTCACTGATGGGAATTCTTGAAGTACAGACATGGTTTACAATACATTTCAGCATCCATGTTTATACATGTATACATTTCATTTTAGTCACAGCATTGAAACCTCAGAAACTGGAAGCTATGCCAGTGTGGAACACCCTCTCAGTCTTTTGTCATTGTTGGATATATGAATAAGGAAATAACTTCAGTCACTCGGTGCCTCGTTTAGCTACCTAGCAGGAGACAGGAAACGGCTGTTTGTCACCTACTCTCTTCAACGAACCTAATCTGTGTATGCCTCTGTGTGTTTTTAATTCTCTAATCCATCATAGATGTTAAAATAATAATAATAATGACACAGTAATGGTTTCCTGATATCTGAATTGACAGAAATTGGTATGTTAACTGTGTTTGCGTGGGTAATATTACTTCAGAATCCTTAATGAATTAGTAAATCTAAAAGTTCAGGGGTGCACATTATTGACATTTATAGTAAAGCATACATCATGAAGGCACACGAGTCACTGTTCAAGAGTTCATCACTGCTGCTGCCTACATAGTTAGAAACAGGTCTGTCTTAATAGTGTGTTAGGTTTTGTTTGGATATTTGTCTCTTTTAACAGTTTGACATCTTCAACGTGTGTATGTGTGTTTTTTTTATAAACATTTTGTTGGATGAATGTAACTGAGCTGGTTCCAAAATCTACTTGGTTTCAATAGTGTATTAAAACTTTTAGGATAAATTATTTGTTGTTTACACTGGTCTTCCATTTGAAACCACACTGATTAATAGTTGCGTCAAACAAAGGTTCTCTGGAAACAGTTTTATATGACGCATTTCAGCTGGATAGTATTTGGGTGTAATTGTGACCTCTGACGTTGGTAACTAAAATAGACTGACTGATTCAGGTGAGACCCTTCATAATTCCCTTTTTGACCATTGGAGCAAAGTTTCATTTTCTTAAGCCAAAAGTTTTCATTTGACAATGTCTACATTACAGTGCTGGCCAGTATAATCTGTTCAGAGGGTTACACGGTCGGCTTAGGTGTATTTACTGTCTGTGTTTCAGATCCCTTCACTGTCTCACTGAGTAATCCTCTGATTCTGTATGGCAGCATGCTGCAGCCGTTTGGCGAACAAAGCATTTCTAAAACCAAAATTTTATTTTTAAGCCGTGTCCACTGTCTGCACATTGTTTTGGTTATACAGTCTTTAAATGGTGATTTCAGAAACAGGGGCATGCCATGCAAGCACACTGTAAGTCATTTGGCAGAGTGCTGCCTTGTAGCCTTCTTGGCCGCACTGTTGTTCATGATCTCAGGTTACCGGATCAGGCTCAGTTTTTTTTTTTTTTTTTCTCTTTCTTCAGCCAGCTGTTTCTCCATAGGCATTTGGCCGGATGCCTCCACCATCAAGAGCCAATCAAATCAAACACCTCTGACTTTTAGTCTTTATCAATACATTTTGATTTATAGATTGCTATTATAGTGCGGAAAAAAAATAATCTATTTGTAATTAAAAATTTTGAAAGTGTCAGCATTTTATACTTAAAATTATATTTAGAAAATATTTAGATACAGAAGATATAGATATGATTGAATAATTTTGGCTTGTAAAACTTTACAGGTATAGTCACATTATATATGTACAGTATCTATATGTTCGCAGTTCGACCAAACTGTAAAAAGCTCCAATAGTGAAATACTTCTTACACACTGAAGTCAGTATTAACAACCTAATTTATAATGATGCATCTTTCCAAGGTGGATATTTTGCAGAAGAAATGCTTTTACAGGGAAAATGCTAAACTTTCACATCTCCAGTTAAACATCTCAATGCTACTAGTAACTGTGTAAAGAGGATTTTTGAACAATGTGTCCTGCTGACTGATGATCTCCTGACTTTTCCTCCAGTGCCGTTAAGTTAAGTTTACGTTTGTGGTTTTAAAAACATATCTCAAGTTTTTGAATGATTTCCGTTCACTTTTGTACAGACCTGCATGTTCCCCACAGGATGACTTCTTATTAGTGAGGTGATTACATGATACATTATACACTTTTACAGTCTTTCAGCTGAAGATATCAAATTGGTCAGCGCTGGTTTATGAACTGAACTACTCACATTCCCACCAGCCTCAACTGCACTTTGTATTAGGTGAAAATGTAAAATATATAGATTAATATTATGCTAACATGCTAATTCCAACATGGTAAACTTTTGGTGATGCCATTGAGATCTTTTCGGCCCTGATATTAACATTTCAGTACAGTGTGAGACTCCAGCAGTTTGTTAACCAAAGGCCAGATTTAAAACCGTAACAAAGTAAACAAAACCTTAGAGAAGAGGCGTAACATTTCTCTACTGCCACTGTCTGCTTAGTCTACTGTCTGCATCACGTCTACCACTCTTCTCTTTCTTTGCACATTGATGAGATATCTACTTAGAGACACAAATAGGCAGATTTCCCTTTTAAAGCTGTATAAATCACATAGGAAGAATTTGGGGTTAAAGGTTGACTTTAGACTAAGCCTGTAACTCTCTCCTGTAAATATTTGCTTACTGAGAGGATTTCAGTTGGAGCTTTGTAGCCCAACACCTCAACTCGCAAAACAACACATAGTTGTATTTTCCATTGGGAGCAACAGTGTGAGAAGGGAACAGTGTTAGTTGAAGGCACTGTTCTTCAGCTAAACAACCACAGTTGTTAATAGTTCTTGCGAGACACATTAAACTACAATAATCAGTAAACTATTGCATTCCTCTCAATATCTGTATGTCTCATGAATATCTGTGCATGTTGTTGATTCTGTGGCCTGTGTTATCTCCTCTCTGTACATGTTTCCTTCACACCAAACACCCTCCCTTCCCAGTGTTGCTCTAGTAACTTCTTGGCGAGCTCTTCTAACAGGCTTAGAGTAAACGGGATTAGAGAGCTTTAAAAAAATCCCCCTCTCTCCAAGAGCCATCTGCCTATCTACCTGAGCCAGGAGCTATCCTCTCAGGACCAAGGGACACACCTCTCTTCATCTGCAGGGGAAAGCAGGAAACCAGTATGTGATTGTATCGTCAGGTGTTTTCTGGACGGGGATCTGTTGGGTTTTTATTTTTTTTTGCTTTTGGAGAATTTTAAACTATGCAAACTTGTAAGAAGTTGTTCACATCGCTGTTACGTGATTTGAGGGGAAGTACATGTCTGCTTGATCCTTTTCCACGGATTTAAACACAATCACGGATTTAACATGAGCTTCGCATCTTGGAAATGTGTTTTCTATTCTGTTTTCAGTTTTGCAATAATATTTTTGGGCATAAGTACAGGTATGTACCATAGTTAACTTTTATGATTCTTGTTCAGTACTTAGCCCAAGCAAGGTCAGATTTTAGGTCCTAAATTTGTTGTTTTTTGTGGTTCACCAGAGGCTACACTGGAAGGTTCCTCTATTGGATACCTGGGCCTGCCTTATAGTCAGGAACCTGTGGTATTTCCACGCATCATTCGTGTCTCTGAAGTTAAGGGATCCCATGAAGGCCATGCAGGTATCTCTCGACAGAAAAGGAACATCCTTTTCCCAAGCGGAGTCAAACTCTGTGCGCAAGAGAGCGTTCAGCAAGTTGTTGCAAACCATCTGAGCTACTTTCATCTAAGAGGTAAGATTCAACATATGAGTGGATATCACTGTAGCTGAAATTTCACAGGGAAAAGTGACAACACAAACAACCTGAATTTTTTTTTTTTTTCATATTATGATCTCTTATCTCCGTCCATCCTTTTGCTAAGAATTAATCCAATAGGCAATTGTGTTATCCTTTGCTGCATTTACAACAAGACCGTCTCCACTGTGCTCAGCCAGAACAACATCTGTGTGGACACCAATAAAGATTAAGCCTTGTGAAATTTGCAATCACTGGTCTACTTCAGGCAGGTGAATCCTCACAGGATCAGTTCTTCCAACAGTTAGAAACTAAATCATTCTCTCACTTACCTCACTGGCATCTAGTCCTGCAGATACGTTTGGTTTTATGTAGCCAGGTTTAGAGATACACACTTAAAGTGTACTGAACCAAGTTGGGGGGCACCTGATATCATCCTCCTTATTCCCTGCACATTTCTTCTTTGTTAAAACTTGCAGCCTCCATTTCCCACAATGCAGCGTGTACACCTGACGTACACTTGTAGATTCAGGTGTGTTATGCTAGTAGCGGCTAATGTAACACTGAAGTTCTAGCTTCAAGTTGAGATAAAGAGAAGCTAGAAGTGTCTGATCACTTAGGATCAAGTGATGCTGGATCAATACTTATTTGTAAAATCTTTGAGCTCCTTTTTAAATCACAGGCACCAGCCAAGTGTACACAGTTAAATCTAATTTTGTAATTTTTTCATAAAACTTAACCCATCAAATTAAACTTCCAGTGATTTCATAGTTTCTATAGCAGAAAGTAGTTAACTTTATACCCAACTTTATATATAAATCAAAGGTTATTATTCATATGTACATTTGATAACTTAAGTACATTTTGCTGATGATAAGTGCAGTTATGAATGTAGAAAAATCTATGAGTAAGTCAGAAAATCCTTAATGAACTCCCGGGCAGCTAGTCTTAGACAAATTGTTGGAGTTGGTCTGTTATTTAAGCTAGTATTAATGAGAGGATGCACAGACAGCAGTGATTAGTGAAGGAGATTGGAGTAAATGCACTGACTTTGGGTCAGTTCCCACTTGGCTGACACACGAGAGTTTACAGAGCTGTAGTGTGACCCTAAGAAAAATAAATGTGGAAACATCATTATGACATTATTATACTTTGTTGTCTACGCCTGGTTCGACCAGTCTGCCAGGAGACCATATGGGAGGCTTTCAAGATCTTCTGGGACCGCCTTCCAGCACAAGATGAGTACCAAACCTGGATGGGCCAATGCCAAGACGGCATGATCACGGCACAAGAAATTGGCAGCTACTTCAGCCAATCAGAGGAACACCAGGCTCTGGTTAAGAAGGTTAGCGGATAACTAATGTATACGCCATAATGTGCTGCTTTACAGGTGACTGATTCTATTATTAACTATATTTATTCTGTTTTCAGAGGATGTCACAAACTGGTTTGAAAAGGTAAAATACATTGTCTAGCTTTCTCTATAGCTGACACACTGATTCAGTCATACATTTCTTATTTCGGTATTAAATGTGTCTTTCTCCCCACTATCTGTAGTGAACCCACCAGATCCTGGCAGCATATGTGCAGGTAAGGCTGTCAAAGCTCTTCAACCTTACCTGTTCATATTCCCACTCATTTATAACCATGCATGACTTCAGATGTCTTTTTTTTACGTGTCTTAGACCCAAATGTCTGAGCATTAATGTAGTCTACTGTATTTGCTTATAGTGTTTAAATTTAATGGAAAACACTGGTATTGTTGTATGTTTTTTATTGTTTTCAGCAAATCCCATGAGAAACAAAACCAACAAGTGAATTTATTATCTATAAACTATTAAAGCATGTAAACACACACACACACTCAAAGGAGGCATACTATTGGACTGTAGTTATTAATTTGAGTAATCCCTTACTTTAATGCTTCATAACCAACTGTAAAGTGTTTATTATTGCATTTGCCAACAACTAGTGTTACTAGAGTGTCTCCTCTATCATTTTTGAATAGTTGAAAATGATATGTGTTAATAGAAGATGTGCTATATGTTGACAAATGCTGTGTACTAATAAACACTGAAATTGCAAACAGCTACATTACAGTCTCATAAATCATCTATTAAATGTTCATACACTCACTGGCACTAGCATGTGATACTGCAGTCCGTTATATTAAGATTATATTATTATAATGTTTTGGCCACTTAATTTGTAATATATGAGAGGGGGAAAGCATTAGAAACACTTCTTAATATAAGTAAGTACCCACTGTAATGTACATTTCCAATGGTAACTCTAATGATGCTTTGAGTCCCCCAATGCAACAACCATGCTATTTAATGCGTTTTAATAATTTTATGAAAATATTGGTGTTTTTTCCATTTGTCTGAGCGAATACTTCAGAAAAAACAGTACTGAATGTTGGTTTTGGTGTCTTTGGGAAAGGCTTTATGTAAATATGAAACTGGTCCTAGGTCCTATTCTATAGTGTGCATTCCCTCTTTGAACCCTGTGTGCTGTGCATATATTACTTTGTTTATTAATTTATTTTTAATTTAGCAATAAGACAGCAGTTTTGTTGAAACAATATTCTGCTGTTTCACAGCACTTCAACACCAGATACACCAGAAAGTACAGAGGCTCCTGAGCTCGGTCAGTGACTTTAAGGACACTGTTAGTTGGTATCTAGTAAAACACTATGTGTTTTCATACACACACCTGGCCACAGCAGCACTTAAGCACATGCCTGTTTTTGTGTCAGACCATTATCTGATGTTTTCAGTAGTATTTTTTGTTTCTAGCTTTCTATGCAGTGTGTTAGTGTATCTTTGTTAGTGTGTTGGGTGAGTGATCTTGGCTTCAGACCAGTTCAGCCTGAGGTTTAGCACTTGAGGTCTGTAATCTGTACAGATATCAGGAATCACAGCACATGCCAAAGGTTTAAGGTCACATCGGCTTGAAATAAACTGACAACCTCTTTTTTCTTTGCACAACTCAACTGCTCTGCAGTTAAGGAAGCAGCCACCATTGCCCCAGAGGTGGAGGAGAGTACAGTGAGTACACACTAACGCACCCAAACACCTTTACTGTACTGTATGTACTTGCCTGCATCTGGGCTATAAAGCAGCTATATGTCTTTCCCCTGGTTCAGCTGGACAATGACATTGCTGTGCTACCTGCAACACCTGCTGCACTGGAGCAGGTGGTGGAGCTGAGCATCCTCCTCACGGGAGAGCTGTACAGCGACAACCTGGAGGATCCAGCCAGCATCCATTACCAAACTCTCAGCAGGCAGCTTGCTGAAAAGGTTAGTCTCTGGCTCTGGCTGTCTCTCTTTATGACTCCCCACAGTGCTACTGTGCTGTAGCTTGGCTCCTGTCCTGTCTGTTACATCTCCTGGTTTATGGTCTGTAATAGATGCACTGTTAGTTTTAGCAGCAGTAGTTAAACCCAAACTATTTTATGGTACAAGTTAGTTTTTTGTGGAAGACTATGTGTTGAAAATACAGATTAATAACATATCTTCTGAAAAAATAAACTTTCACACCTCCGTTAACCTTTGGATATAGCTTTGGTGGTTTTACATGTAGCTATAAAACAATAAATACAAACATAATCTATACACAGAGCACTGCTTGTAAACAACAACATCATAATCACATACTTTCATTTATACTCAGCTGTACACATACATGGGACATGTGGTTACCTTCGCATATATTAATTCATACTGTATATACACAAGCTTAAGTCTGAGAGAGATTAACGTCTATGTGGAGGATATGTAGTGGAAGGGAGGACAGAGACTGAAGACTCAGAGCATACAGAAAGAATTCAGCATACAGAAAAATGGGCTGAAGAGGAATATCCCTCGAGACCTTTATGAATTAACCTCTGATGGATTAAATGAAAAGAATCAGTGGATCCACAGAACAATATATGTATTGTTTTTTTCTAGGTGTCTAGAAGAAAGTCTTTGTGGTGAGTTAACCACGACTTGTTTTCGATGCTTGATCATCTTTGTTTTTGCAGATAGAGGAAGCTCTGGACGGACTTCTTGGATTCAAGAGTGTGTCTGTGCTAGACTTCAGGTGAATCTCTCTTTAGTCTGGATCTGGACTAAACAGCTGTCCTCACAATATATAGATTCAACAGCTTGTTCTTGTTTTATGTAGGCCTTCACGGGATGCCCAGGGGTGAGTCGTCACTACAAGCTGTAGCAGCTTGACCTTGATTAACTCTCCCTATCCTGTCTTGTATTTAAGCCCACAGATCCCAACCAACCATTCCCTACCTAAAGGTGTGTGCGTGTGTGTGGCAACACCTCCATCACACACTGTTTTCCCGTGAGTGTGGGCATTAAGGTGTGTCACTAGTTGCCTGTGTTAATGGTTTTAGTGCAGTCGCTCACCTGTTAAGTGGGATCAGGATGGGTCCAACTGAGTGAGCAGGTGCTCTTCTATAGAGACGATTATCGAGGCTTTATGACCTCGTCAGTCAGCCTCAGGTGGAACGATGGAGAAGATGAGGCTCTGAAGGTTCCAGGTGAAAAAATTCAGAAGAGGAAAGAAAATAGTAACTGCAGTTATCATTTCAATATAGGTGGAAAGTACAATAAGTATTTGACCCTGAAATGTAGTGTAACAAAGTATGGGGTAATAGAAAATTTAAAAAAAAGGTTAGTTGCCTTAGTTGCCATCCATTGTTCTGCATTCCCCATAAACTTCAATGAAATATAAACATGCGTGCCCTGCTGTTTTTATTTTGTTGTTAACTGCATGTGGCCATAATTGTGCAAACATATACCAATATATATTTATACATTCCTTTATGTTGTGATTGACTGTGCGTGCTGCTGCTAAGTCCATATGATATTATGGTTTCCACAGCAGGAGTAAAGTTATATCTGCCTTAGTCTGTGTATCTGTAAAAATAATAGGGGTGAAAAATTGGATCTCCTTCTAAATGGGTCCAACTGTGGGCCGGCACGTGCTCAGCTCTCTGCCAGAAACCCCACAAACTAGGTCAGAGAAGAAGGCTCCCAGCAGTCAAATTAAAGCAAATAAATGTTTTTTTCCAGGCTCTGGAATTCCTTGTGAAGTTTCCATGTTTATTATAATGATATTGATCGTTTTGCTGACTTTACAGTTTTTGGCCTGTACAGTCGAGCTCCTGTGTTCCAAGCAGGAGTAAGTCACTTGAGTTATCAGTCATCTTTGAGTGCTGTACAGCTCTCTTAACAAATTTAATGTTAAATGTCTGAGTGATATTCATATTCTTAGAGCACTGCTCTCTCTCATCCAGGACACATTTTTCCACTTCTATTGTAAAATTATGTGTAAATTAAAGATAAAGTGTTTTTGACAGTTTGAACCGTACACTTCTTAATCGACTAGAAAATTTCCTCACAAATTTGGATTACTGTCAGTCAACAACAGGTATGAAGGTGTCCCTGAGTAAATCACTTTACACTTTTTTCTCTCTCATACAGTGGGAGTAGAAAAAGATTAATCATGGTGTGTTATTTGGCTTTTGAATAGTAAATTAGGGAATGAAGCTTAAATTAATAATCCATTATGAAAAGGAGTCATCACTTAAACCTCAATATACTGTTGGAAACAAATTACAATGAAAACTATAATGCTAACAATAACATTGTTGATAAATAACACAGTTGACAAACTGTCAACAACAATTGATATGCAGAATTATAATATTAAATCATTGCCTAAACTTGCGATTGTTCTGTGTGTGGATTTGATGTAACATCTTTGTGTCTCCAGGCTGGATGGTGTGGTGGTAGACTGTGCTGTCACAGTGGTCGTGGATGGAGCAGGTGTGAGCACTGAACAACTGGACTACCTGATTTTGCAGTCTAACCGAGTGGAGAACTCCTACCGTGAGGTCAAGGAGCACTTCACCACAGAGGCCCTTCATAACGATGAACTAGAAAGTGGTAAGCTGGTCAGTGCATGGCTACTGAGCCGCCTACACTGTAACACGCCTGCCTAGTTTTAATGCAGCACAGGGCACATCTCCATGTGTCATATTAAACATATACACAGTAGACCCAGTACTTGACAGAAAATTCCAGTGTTTTAATAGTCTCATCTGTTTCTTATTTGTCACAGGACGGACAGTTATGTACTGTATAAGATTTTTTTGTTCAGAAGCGGGCCATCCATTTTTAATGAGAAAATAACAGATCCATCATTCATAGCGACTGTGGGTTCATTCTGTGCTGCAGTTAAATCGCTGTCATTAAATAGTCTGCAAAGCAGGACGCAGCAAAAAGAACATCTGAAATCTGAGCCGTCAGGTTTCTTGGTTACTTTATTTTTGTCATCCACTCTTGATCACAGTTAACTCTTAATAAAATTACAGTGCCCCATTTGATTTTGTTTTGCACTCGCTTAGGGTTTAACATGAGGATTGAAATTGATATATCTTTTATTTATCCTATGTGTGTGCTCTCATTCCACAGTCGCAAATGTTTTTCATTTTACTTATCGACTTTTGTTATCGACTCAAGTGACATCACTTGAGGTAGTTTATCATGCTCCATGAAAGGATTTACACGACTCTTTAAAGAAATACCCTTGCCAAGACCTGTGGCATGCACCTTTAATTCGTGCATACTTCAGATGCACACACTGTAGGACATCTAAACTGCCCCATCTGCTAGATTCAGGCATCCAGTAAGTAGGTTAGCTGCCTCATATTCTGGTCCACAACCTGTTTCGAGAAATATGAAGTGTGAAAATGAAGGGTGTGATAATGTCTATACCATCTCCACCTCCTCTGAGATCTGTCTCGATCATGTTTTTGAGGAATGCATGTCGTTAGTCTGGTGTGTTACTGAGCCCCCTGGAGATGGCTGCCATCTGATCCTCACATTAGTTATAGGCTGTGACATGAAATGTGAAATGATGGCTAAGAAGACTCTCATATGGCTGACATGTGTGGCTGGGGAACCTAAGTGCACAGCTTGGCTTTGTTTTTCAGCTTTTTCAGTAATAGCCTTGGCCCTCAGAGGATTATATTCACTCCAGATTTTAGCACTGATTTGTAGATATTTACCTCCATAGGTAACGCTGTCAGAATGAGAGCTGTCAGTGCAGAAACAGTTGCAGTTAAAAGGGGGTTTGAAAACTCTGGCAGGGAGAATTATTTAGGCTATTTGGCACATTTGCTTTGTCTGTGTCATTTTGCATTAATATTTGTTTCTCCTCTGGTTCCACAGTGTCTGAGATTTCTGAATCTGTCAACTCTGCAGATGGAACAACGGTGAGTAACAAGTTACTTCCACAGAGATCATGACAGCAGTCTCTCTCCAGGCTATCCAGCTGCTTTTAGCACCATAAAGTGGATAAATTAGTTTAAGAAAGCTGACAGTTTAGTAGGACTGATGTTACGATAACCTCAACTGGCTTGTGGGGTTGTCCAGGCCACACCATTGCAGGTAAGGGATGAGCCTTTGAGGATTAGGTTGGCTCTTGCTATTATAATCCACTGCTATTCTGGAGTAAGTGCTACAGTACACCACACTGCAGCGAGAGAGAGAGACACTGCACGTGTGGATTCAGACTGCAGTCTGTCTTCGTGCATGCTGTCTTATCACAGTTGCACTAAACATGTCTGCTTGTTCACTTTATAGCTCTTCTTGCTATGTAATTAATTTGACTCATGAACTGGGGGAGTTTGGCAAATTTCTCAGCAGTAATTGATTCAAGGGCAAGAGCCGAGGTATGCTTTCATGGGCTGGTTTGGATTTGCAACATTTTGGTTTCACCTACTTTATTTGAAGCCTGCAGCATAAGTGACTTTTATAGATCAACACATGAGTACATTAATAAAGCTGTTATAAGGATTTATTTTATTTATTTATTAATCTTTACAATCAGATCTCTGTCATATTGTTTGTTGTTTGGATGTTTTTGTCTGTCATCATTTTTCATCTCTTTGCTTTGTGTACATCATAATTAAGTGTGTTTCCATTTCACTTTGTTGAATGTTGTTTTGAATGATACACCAAATAACCTTAGACATTTTTGTGGCTCCACTGACATTTTTTCATGCACAAATTAAAAATGTGCATACAAATAGGTGGATGATATATTGCTGAGGAAGTATTTCTCTTGTCTGGACCATATTTATTGGAATTATCAATTCCTTGGCACAGATATTCCCAGTTCTAACCCAGTCTTTGTGGTGCAGGTTAATGTTGGTGATGAGCCTCCAGAGGTTGTGGTCTTGGAAGAAGACACTAAAGATGCTGACAAATATGATATCCTGCCTGGGCCCTCTGAAACCAACACAGTGACAACAACAGAAGATGTATATGATATCGTTGTTCTGGAGGAGAGTGCTGTTGTACCTCCTGTTCCCGTCCTGATCACCAGTCCTCCTGAAGATGGCAGTGAGTATTAATCCTGAACACAAGTACAATTTATGCTTCACATCATCTTCATAACTGTAGTTATTTTATGTTTATATCGGGAAATATTGATGGAAACAAACAGTGTATGAAATAATAACATATCATGAGCCAGACTTTGTATTTCTTTATTTTATCTCTTAGCTTTTATTTAATTTATCTTGAATCAAAAGCTATGTCTAGTATCCCAGATGGATATGTGGGATATGGAATAAGAAAATCAGCTTCTGAAAAGAAGGACCAGCAGGCAAACTGAATTTCTTCTGATTATTGTTGTACCAGGCATTGAAGAGGAGGGTCTGTTGCTGGAAGGCATTGGGCAGACTCCTGCTGTAGAAAGCCCACTACCAGAAGGACTTCCAGCTGAAATTCCCTCCTTTGAGCTGCCAGAGGACTTCACACTGCCAAAACCACCAGAGGAGGCTGAAGCCTCTGGCTCAGGCCCTGGTGACCTGGAGGACCTGCTTCAGCCAACCACAGCTACACCAGAAGAGAGCATGCCTGTTGAGGAAAGTGCCTCAGACATCAGGCTGATAACAGAAGCTGTCCGCATCGATGCAGATGCTGTATCTGAAACAAAAGACACTGTAGTGGTGGGAGCGGAGCCTACTGCTGCAGACACAGAAACTCTAGAAGAAACACGTCCTGCAGAGGTTGTTGTGAATGAGGCAGACATTCAAGAGGAGCTGGAGATCTCCACAATTTCAACTGAGACCACAGAAGAAGAGGGCTTGTCTGATCTAGTCACACCTCCGGAGGCTGTAGATACAGCAAGTGAAGCCTCAGGGCCAGATGCAGCAGAAATAGGTCGTCATCCTGTCGATGAAGGCTCAGTGGAGGGGACAGCTGAAGATTTAAACATCTCAGATGCTCCAACTGTAGATGAGGAGGGAAGCTTTGAGCAGCCAGAGGAAGATGTACCCACAAATGTTGTTCTCACTGACTTTAAACCAGTTGGAATTGATGTATTTGCCAAGGGACCAGAAGACCCAGAAACACCTGAAGCTCCTGCTGTAGAGAAAGAGGCCACGGAGGCGCCAATGATCTCAACAGACAATCTCACAGAGGATGAGATTTTACTGGTGAACCAGGAGAAACCAGAGCCACCAGTGACAGATTCTTTGAGCCCTGTCGAACCAACCAGTCTGTCTCCAGAGAGGGAGTCGCCTTTCACTCAAATCTTTGATATTAACCGTGCCTCTGAGGGCCAACCTGACATCATCATCCCTTCACTGGTGGAGGTAGAATAAACATGACACAGTATTCAATCATTTCTTCAAATAAGTCAATTAATTTTATAGTAATTTAAGCAGGTAAATGAGAAAAGGTAAATACTGGTGTGACCCAATTAGAAGTGTAATTTTAATATTAATATTTTTATCTTAAAGGTGCTGACCACTAACGAAGGCTTGGATGACTCCAGCACTGGAGACCAGGACTATGATGTGGTTCAGCATGGTTATGGTGTTATAAACCACACAGAAGAGGGCAGTACTGAATTCCCATTTAGTGTGGCACATGGCACAGACCAGGCCAGCATCGCCATGCCTGTGAACCCTGGACGGGCACTGATGGTGTTCTTCAGCCTGAGAGTGACCAATATGATCTTCTCAGAGGATCTGTTTAACAAGAGCTCCCCAGAGTACAAAGCTTTGGAGCAACGCTTTATAGAGCTGGTAAACTTCTCACATTTACTCATAGTTATTCTCACTTCTCTTTTTTGCATTTGTAACATCAAGTTGTTGTTGTTGTTGTTTTGAAATGTCTTCCCAGCTTGTGCCCTACCTGCAGTCCAACCTGAGTCACTTTGAGAACCTAGAGATCCTGAACTTCAGGAACGGGAGCATTGTGGTCAACAGTCGGATGAAATTTGGGAAGCCTGTACCTCGTGGTGTCACCACTACTGTCTACCTGATCCTGGAAGACTTCTGTAACACAGCTTACCAGACCATGAACTTGGCTATTGATAAGTACTCACTGGATGTGGAGTCAGGTAGGTGCTGGCTGATTGAAGGTGCTGAATCTGGATTTTTATGAAAGCTGTGATTATGCAGCAGTTGGATGGCATCTGCAGGCTGTATGTTAAGTTTCCTAAAGAACTAGTTGGATATTTTCTTGGATATTTTATGTTTAATGCTGAGATTTAGATCATATTGATATCACTCTCCTTTCACCTGGGAAGCTTCCCTGTTGTGAAACTTTTTGGTCTCAAAAAGCAAATGTCATGTGCTTGGATGAAATAATCCCTGGACTAAATAAGGTTAACAGACATTGTTTGTTTCACTTTGACTGATTGTTACCGTCCTGGTTTTCATATATTGTTTATTCTTTCACTTTTCATTCTTATAATGCAGCTTAATTATAGACTCAGTATGACATTTTCCATTTGTGTTGGCATGTTACTACAGTTAAAAATGTCCAGCATTTGTTTTTATATTCTGTTATTTAGAGGAGTAGTTTATTTTTCCAGAACATTTTCATTTTCAGAGTTTCTTTCTTTTTGAGAGTTATATGAAAACACTAATACTACTCACTTCTTATTTAATACACAGCTACAGTTAGCAGACATACAAAACAGGTGGAAACAGCTAACCTGGCTCTGTCTGAAAGTAAAAAGCACCAAAATTAACATGTTCTGTATAAATGTATATAACATATATAAAATATAAAGTTGAAAAATAATAAAAGGTAATTTTGTTACATAAATACTTTCTCTCTCGTGTGTCTTTAATGTCCAGGTGACCAGGCAGACCCCTGTAAGTTCCAGGCCTGTAACGAGTATGCAGAGTGTAAGGTGAACAAGTGGTCGGGGGAAGCAGAGTGTGTTTGCAATGCTGGCTACTTCAGTGTGGACGGCCTGCCCTGTCAGAGTATCTGCGAGCTGCAGACGGACTTCTGCCTCAATGACGGCAAATGTGACATCATCCCCGGCCAGGGAGCCATCTGCAGGTGGGTTAGGATTAAGGGAAGTGATCTGTTGGTGTCCCTGAAAGAGAGTTTAACTCTAAACAGATTTTTAAGTGTTAGTACAGTTCATGCAGAAAGCCAGAGTCCTATGCACTCCAAACATTTGTTTAAAAAACATTTATAAATTTGAATCCACATACTTGGGAGGTAAATGTGTGTTCTGTCTTGATGAAATATAACTGTGAATTACTTAATGGAAAGAAGATTTTATTTTACACCCTGTTGGCTACAAAAAACAATTAACCATCTTTAAATATTTTTATTTAAAAAATAAGCATTTAAAATCAACCTTCTGGCTATTCACTATGTTCATTTATTGTTATGTTATTTATTAAATGTATTGTAAATAAATGAAAACAATAAGGACCTTTTGTTGAAAACTAATTGTTAAAATTTTATTTGTATTTCTCCATGTATCAGCTCCAGGATACACATTTTTATATTTGTGTTTAATGACATATTGCGCATGACGTGGTGTTTAATCCTACTTTTATTCATTCAAATGCCTTGGATCTTATTTTCCACACTTTGTTTGTTGTGGTACAAACATATTTTGCTGTGTGTCTTTTAGTATCTGTGCACATGTTTCCATGTCGAAACTGTCACTTGTGTGGGTTTATGCATGTAAGATGTTATGCCAATAATCCAAATCACAGACAGAAACATGTTTTCTGAGTTTGCTCAAGCTGTTGTATGTGCTGCACTTTTAATTGAAAAATTATGACCAAACACAGACACACGAGACTGTGTGCCAAGAGGAGAGCTAACCTTTGTTTCACACCCACTACCACATCATAAAACATGCAGGCAGATCCAGATGATGTTGGATCGTTGTTTACTTCACACTGTCCAACTAAAAAAATTTTATTGCTCCATGGAGACAAAAGACATTATACCAAAACAAAACCTTAATGATTTAATGATACATGCTATCATTTTAGACATGATACTAACTATGTCAAGCCAAAATACAAGCACTTTTTACATTCTTTATCATTCAACACAAAACAAAGTGCAGAAGAGCAGTGATGATAATGACGATCTGTTTATGTTGCTCAGTCCTCTGTTTATCATCATCTCAGGTGTCGCGTTGGGGAGAACTGGTGGTACCGAGGAGAACACTGTGAGGAATATGTATCTGAGCCGCTGGTGGTCGGTATAGCGATCACCTCTGTAGCAGGCTTCCTGCTGGTGGCCTCTGGAGTGATCTTCTTCCTCGCCAGGACGTTACGGGACCAGTATGACAAAGATGAGTCAGAGGACCCCATACGGTGAGGAATGTCACTCAAATACTTTGTTTGTAGGGATGACCTCTGATAATCAATGAATCTTGTGTCCACAACAAAGCAAATGATGGCACTCACAGTGGAATTTCCCTTCTTTTAATTTCTTCAACACTGGAAAATCTACTTCATCCATCTGTACCAACTACAACCACATTGCATGGCCAAGTCTTGTTTGAACCTAGTGGAAATCCCAAACGTTTCTAGAAATACCGCATTTCTTATGCCGAATGTATGACATATGCATGATATGTATGATATAATTTTATGATAATATACAAAATTATACAAAAGAAACGTTGTATTTTTCTGCATCCTTCGAAGATGCATCTGAGGATGTTACCCTGGCTTTGCATATGGCTGCAATTAAGTTGTGGAACAAGCAGAAACTAAAAAGGAGTGTACAGTATGTGATATTGACACTAAAAGATGGTTAAAGGGTCACATATATATATATATATATATATACGGTGTTATACTCCATATAATGTATATATGACCACCACAATGCTTAGTAAGGCCAGCAGTATTTTTATAATCCTGTAAAAGCTCTGTCTCTGAAAGTAAACCATCATTTCAAACATGAACCAAAGCACTTAAATGTAAAATGTCTGAAGTCTTTCTCTTTTCTGTGTAAACCGCTTTAGATTAAAGGAGCCCGGTTATTTTCTTGAAGGGAAGAAAAAGTTGAGACATCCCATGACTATATCCTAAATGAGGTGGCCAAAGTTGTGCACCACACCATCTCTTTAATCTTCTTACCTTACAGCTGAGTGGGCATCTCTCTCCCTCTGCCTGGCTGTTTCTTTCTTCCTGTCCTCTCTGGCTCCGTCTGTCACTTTTCTCTCCGCAAGCAGACAAAGTACCTGTCCTGTTTGATTAATCTGTGATTTGAGCACTTGTTGTGTGTTAAATCAAGGACTATCATACAGTTTCCTGAGGCTACTTGTTGCTAAACCAGTGAAAGAATCATAAATCCCCCGTTTTGTAAAATACATCATTATTATTAGCAAGCTAACTGTATCTGTGTATGTGTATCTGGCGCAACTCCCAGAGCAGCTTCAGAGACACACCATGTTAACTTCAGCCAATTAACTGATTAGATATGGTGCTGATCTATTTCCAAAAAAGCCTTAAACAACTAACACAATTGGATTTGTGATGTGGTGGTCTTCGACTCAAACAAAAATGCAAGGACTTATCCAAGGTTAAGAAGCTTGTCAACACTCAAGTTACACGTTTTTCTTAGCTTTATGATCCTGCCTCTACACTGAGACTGATTTTTGTATGTGTACTTTGGCAGGGGAGCAGAGAGTCTCCCATCTTTGGAGAGGGCGACTAAATACAACCCCATGTATGAGAGTGAGGCCACCACAGGCTACAGCCACTACTACCGGCGTTATCCCGAGGCTCCTGTGTACAGCAGTGCCAGCGCTGAGGCCTCCACCGACTTTAGCAGCGAGGAAATACGACACATCTATGAAAACAGTGAACTGACCAAGGAGGTGTGTGTGGGCCCAGGGCACGCTAGTACACCAGTTGATGTAATAGAGATGTCTTAGTCACATTAAGAGGCCTGTATAAATACATATTGATGGAAACACTGTGTTATTCATGTGTGCTGACATACCTGAATAATCAGAGGACTAGGCCAGGCATTATCGTTTTACTGACTGTATTGACAGCCAAGTGGGAAAGCTTTTTTTTCATGTATATACAACATTAAAAACATCAAGCATTCATTATTGAAAAATATTTTTTTTTAACCAACCAAATTTTAGCAGAAAGGGATCTGAGTAACTTGTATTTATCCCCTTGTCCCTGTTACCTGTTGATGACTTTTTCACCCTTACACAAAAAAGTCATTCTCAAAATGTTATGTTGTGATTGAGCCACATCCTGTTCAGTTTTCTCTTTATCTGCTACGATGTAATGTAATCCCTACTGACTGATATCATGTGTTTCTGCAGGAAATCCAAGACAGGATACGCATCATTGAACTCTATGCTAAAGACAGACAGTTTGCAGACTTTGTACGGCAGCATCAAGCGTGAGTGCCTCTCGCTTTCCCTCTTTTAGACTAGATGAGATAAACACATGGGCCAAACAAACCAGGATGTGAGGAAAAAGGGAAGTGACTTTGAGATACAGGGGGCTGCCAGCAGTGATGGACAGTGAAAAAAAGGATTAGTTTGTTAGTTGGGTGCCGGAGGAGATGAAGAGTTCAAGCCATGCCGAACCAGCGGGTGACAGATTTATCTTTCCTAAATCTTCACCAGCCATGCGAGAAGCTGATACCGTGAGACAGAAACCATTATGAGACACAGACATTCCTGTGTCTGCCAACAGTCTGGAAGTAGCAACATGTCTGTGTTGAACAGCAGTGATGGTTTTCAAGTTGTATCTGGCTGTAGCACGCCAGTCCACGTGCTGTGGAGATACTTCATGCTAGATAATGTTGAATAAAGTTCTTTCATTCAAAGTAGAAAGTAACCAAGGCACCTAGAAAGATCAAGTCTGATGTGTTATTGCATGTGTTTGTATGTGCTGCAGTGTCCTGGATACCCGCAGAGACAGTTCCTCCATACAGGCATGAAGCTCAGCTGTGAACAACAAGAAAGGTATTTCTTCTTCACGCTCAGCTGGTCTGTGGCTCCACTGCCAGCAATCAATGTGATACACTGTGCATTCTGACACCTGTCGGTCATGGCAGGCATTAGCAGCAGCATAGCAGGTATAAGCTTAGCATAGCGTAAAAACTGGATACAACACTGGAAACTGACTTCCTCAGTTCAAGGGTAACAAAATCCTTATGCAGGGACATTTGAAGCTCACCAATTAACATCTCACCTTAAAAACGAGGAAAATGTCAAATTGAAATTTTACAGAGGTTTATGCATGTGGCTTGTTTTGCCAGGAACAGTTAGCAGGCAACCACTGGAGACTCCAGGAAGTTATTGGTCAAGCCAAGAAATAGTCCAGCACATAAATCTCCAAAGATGATGAATTGTTGTTTGTACGCTTCAGCTTTCGTGTTTTGAACAGAGGCAGGCGAAATGTTTCCTGCTCTTTCTATTCTTTATATTAAGCTAAGATGCTGATTTTAATATTAATCATGATAGTTGTTTTATTTTTTATTATGTAACTTTTGACAAAAAGTTGCATCGTCAGAGGAAGCATATTGCACCCTCATGATGACAAATTTGTTTGTTGAATCAAGACATTTTTGGGGGCAAAAAATCTAAAATAGTAAAGTCTGTGAGTTGTGTAATTTAGATATTTGTAATATCATATATATTTTGTAGAAATTAACACACATTTCTGTTTTTACAGATGTAAAAGATATGTTCCTGTCAAGACTTTCTTCTCACTGACCTTGGCTCTCGGAGTCTGGACTGAAATTTTGAAATGAACTGTCATTGAGTTCCCTATAATTATCTGTGTATCTGTCCCTGCTTATGTGGACAGAAGTGCTGACTGTTCTTCCTCCTTCCTTGGTGCCTTTTGTTGATTGGGTGAGCTGGCTGAAACATTAAGGGATTAGGAAGTCTCCCTTTGGGAAACACACCCATCATACCCTGCTAGTGGAAATGTTGCCAGACACACCCCAATACTGTGTACAGTACAATAATCAGTTTTGTTTCACACCGTGTCAAATCTGTCCAGTCTTAAAGAGAAGAACTTAAAACTGTGAATATGTATGTAATGTTACTGTTAGGATGTTTACAATAGAAACTAATTAAGTTTACTCTACTGTTTTTGTCTCTTCAAAGATCAGATTTATTCTGTAGGTCTTCTCAGAGAAGCACTAAGTCATGGTGCTATTTTTAAAATCCTCTTTGGAAAGTAGTGGTCCATAATGAACGTTTTTTACAATTTAAAATCAACATTGACAGTGGACCATCTCTGTATATTAGTATACATTAAAAGACTAGTACAAGAAAAGAATAGAAAAGGGAAATACTATTATGTCCTCTCATGTCTAAATGGAAATAGGAAGATTCAGCCAGCAGAAGTTAGTCCAATTGTACAATGAGTAGAACTCATAAAATGGCTAATTTTACACCCCATATTTTGTAAGTAGTAAACATACACAATTTAGTTGGGTTATTTAGTGGGCTGTATATCTACTAGGAGGTGTATTTTATAAATAGACAGGGTGTTTCTCTTTGTTTTCAGTGGTAGTGCAAGGCTAAACTAAACAGATGCTGGCTGTAGTTTTATATTTCATCTACAGATGAAATGACATTAGTCTTCCCATCTAAATCTTCTTTTTTCATTTTTCTGCCTTTTTAACAGCACCATCAATCCGATGATTTGGTGAGTGTTTGTTAATGTATGGCAAGGCAGACATGAGTGGAAAGAAAAACGGTGGTAATGGGAGAATGGCACAGAGCATGAACCCTGCATAGCTCTGGGATCCAGAACTGAGTGAAAACATGTTTCACTGGAAAAATGCTTTGGGGCAAGCAGCCCAGGGATTTGGGCCAATAGTCTGCTTTCAGATGTCATATGTAATGCAAGTGAAAAAATGGGAAAATCAGGAAAAGCACGCTGATAAACAACATGTGCGTTTTAGAAGGTTAGTAATCTGAAGCTACGCCTCCTGCTGAAACAACTTCAAGGTTAGTTCTTAAAAATTTATCTGCCCTTTGACGTCTTTGGCCCTGATCCTGCTTCTCCATCTGAAACAGACTAATTCTGGTGTCTTCTCTGGTATTTTCATTTGTTCCTTCACAGACTTATTGTAATTGACCCCTCTCGTTCCTTGAGTGGACCTCACAGCTGCAGCTCATTTATATGTGTAGATATTTATTTGTTGTTGACCAGTGTGACCATCACTTCTGTTAGGAGGTCAGAATCAGACACAGAAATCATGTCCTAGCATCTTGTTTACATTACATGCTTCTTGTCCTTTGTTCTTCTTTTAGACAACTACACAAGTGATAAACACTGGTGAAGCAGACTCTGGTCAGTGTTGTGTGTCATGCCTTTTTACTATTTCAACCTGCATACTAAATGTTTTTTTATATGCATTATTTTAATGTGTCTGCATACAGTTTTTGTCAGCATCTTCCATCTGCCACCTGCACAAACATACAGTGTATGTCTTGGACAAACCAAGCCAATCATCTTACGTAGTGTTCTGTCTTGTAAATAAGAATGAATATACAGTGTAACGTGTTATTAACAGTTGCATGTTAGGTGTAAATCACGTGTTTCTCAAATGTTTTAATATGTAAAGATTTTTTTTATTTTTTTTTTTTACTGATAATTGTTTCACCATTGTGAACAGTGCTACCATACTGTGCAGCTGCGTATCTAAGTAATATAAATGTGTAACATGTACAAAAATAAAATGTTTTATATAAGATGTATTTCTTGTCAGCAGTAAACATTGACCCATTAAATGATATGGTTTACTTTGTAGATAAGTCTAGTCTAAGTCTAAGAAAAGAGAGAAAAAAGAAAGAGAGAGAAAGAAAAGAACAAAAGGCAGCAGCCAAAACACTGGGCAGGTTGGTTGGGCCAGCGACTGCACACTGGAGACCAGGGATACCTGTACAGATGGAGATAGAGAGGAGGAAGCACAATTACAGGAAAGAGAATACACAAAGTTAATGACGTTGCATATGAGTGGATAAAGGAGCTCAGTGTATCATAGGAGGTCCCCCAGCAGTCTAAATCTGCAGCAGCATAACTAATAATGGTTCACCTGAGACAGCTCTGACTATAATCTTTAGCAAAAAGAAAAGTTTTAAGCCTAGTCTTAAAAGTCGAGAGGGTGAACCGGAAGGTGGTTCCACAGGAGAGAAGCTTGATAGCTAAAGGCTCTGCCACCCATTCTACATTTAATTTCCTCTTGTTGTACACTGAAGGCCAAACAATGGACATAAGATAAAGTTCACAAATGTCATTTTTATTTGGTGATTTGTCTGCCTAGATATGTTAAACAACACAGAATATATATATGTATCAGTTGACTGATACATTTTTCCAATACTTCTACTCAGTCAAAACTGTTTGTCAACTGATGTCTTGAAATGACAGTTAGTCTGTGAGACTAAGAGAAATCTGGCTCTTCATTATTAAA
Organism: Helostoma temminkii; assembly: GCA_900302695.1. NCBI lineage: Eukaryota > Metazoa > Chordata > Actinopteri > Anabantiformes > Helostomatidae > Helostoma > Helostoma temminkii. The sequence goes on along the minus strand of OMLM01009024.1, from coordinate 1,410 downwards.
GATTGATTTTGACAACTCAGGTTTGTAGAGGTCAGACTTTGAACAAAGGCGATCGACCAATTACAGAACGGTAAAATGCTGCATGGGTGCATGTGTATGTGGTAATAGATAATTCTATAACACTTGTTATGCAACATTTACTATTTATCCTTAAAAACATTTTACTGAATATGTGACAAATTCTAAAAACACAAGTACAATTCTGAATGCAGGACTTATATCTGTTACGGAGAATATTTTTTTTGTTTGTAGACAGAAATTATACTTTTATTTATGTAAAAGATTTCAATATTCCAACACACAAAAAGAGTGGGAAGAGACTTGCTCTTTGTCTCAGAGTCACTAATATATTGGCTCATCTGTGGTCATGACCGTTTCTAAAACAGTATACACCAGTAACCATCCTGCCTCACACACATATTAATGTGTCAGGATCTGGCAGTTTAATTTAACGCCTATGCAAAGCAAAAGACATTGTGTAAACACTGGCCTAGTGAAACAATTTAATTATGAACATTGTGTCACTGTACTGCATGAAGAAAATTGAATCCAGCTGACCTTTTTTATTTTTTATTTTTTTTAATTTGGTGTGGTTTGGTGAGGTCAGTGGTTTCACTGGCAGCCAGTGACGGCGTCATTTAATTTTATTTAATATTAGGAAATCAAAATAACCATGGTGACCTAGCAGAAGAGTGTGTCTCTCCATGTTAAATGCTAATGATAAATAAAGAATGATGGGCAGCAACAAGTGGCTCTGTGCTGGCCCAGTATGGACTATTTACTATTTACTTTACTATTTACAGGGTCACTTCACTGCGGGGCAGTGGAAAACACCACATGAAGGAGGAAATCATTACTGCCTGCTGACAAACTGGCATGTAATGTTTTCATGCTGAAGGCTAATGTGGGTAGAGGAGTGAGGAACAGATGCGAGCTCTCAGTAGTGAAGGTTGTTCCTGACCAGGTGGTTTGATGTTTGACCCTGTGACAAAAAGCATCTGTCTCCATCTTCAGACCTCCGCTCGCTACGGGCCAAATTGCTGGGTGTGTAGCGTATGACAGCACAATTCCTACACAGCCAAGAAACGTGAAAACAAACTCAACCCTTTTGTTCCGTTACTACTGACATTGCACGCTTTTTGTTTGGGATTGCACAGACTGCATTGTAGTTTGATAATGGTGATGATATTTTTCTTCATATTTTTGTAAAGATTCTGCTATAATCTTGTGGCAAATCTGTGCCAAAGCCCTTTATGTCATTATCAAATGGATTTCTTTCTCAGAAACAAACAACTAAAATAGACTCATAAAAATCATTGTGATTTTAATAAAAAAGATCAGCTGCAATGATTATATTTAGTATTATTAATTCAGTGAATTATTTTTTCTATGACCTATGACCTACTAATT
>OMLM01009022.1:64348-83813 GCA_900302695.1 Helostoma temminkii | reverse complement strand
TCAACTTTGCACAAACAGTTGCCCTTTTCTTTTATATAAAAACACAACTTCTTTCCACACAGATGTGTTATATGGAACAGCAAAGACAACCTATTGAAAAATAGATCTTTATTTTGGGACAGATGCTTTGATAACAATATAATATTGGTACGTCAGTTATTCAATAGTAGAGGACTTATTTTTAATTTTGAAAAGTCATATTACAACATATCTGTAAGCCAAAGGTATTTCCCATTGTGGTTTAATAATTCTTACGAAAGAATGTAATCTCTCTTACACTTTGCCTACTGCTGCAGACACATTGCTAGCAATTCTTTTTTCACTACCTCCAGAAATGTTAATCAGAAAATGTGTTCCTTTTTTCAAAGATAAGTCATCACGGTACCTAATGTATCTTCTTACTGGAATAGATTTGTTAACGATATTTGTTGGGGAAAAGTCTGGTCTCCAGCAATGTTAAGGAAGTATCTTATAAAATCATCCATAAATGTTACTCCTCTAAACATTTTCTTACAAGATGTAGTCATTTTGTTGATGCAAACTGTACATTCTGTAACAACAATATTGAAAATGTCATTATTTATTTTCACCATTTTACACCAACAAAAGGGCAACGTGCTGCAAATTGTAAAACACAGCAAATAAGCACAAAAGCACAAATGCTATGTACGAGCATTTTACAACAAAACAAGCCACAGTCAAGGAGTATCAAGTCTCAAACTTCAAGCTTTGGTCATTATGGAAAGACAAAAGTATGTAAAGATAAAAGGAACAAAATGATTTGATGGCTGAATGATTTCAAGTTGTTCTTAATTCCCAGGTTGTAGCTATCTGTGCTCTTACAATGGAGCTTATGCTGGGATGTCTTACCATTACAGTCCTTTAAGTCTTTTTCTACACTCTGAATTATCATGGTAATAAAGCAATTAAAATGTAAAATAGTGGATTTTAATCATAGACGTGTGAGGCAATGTAGAGTGCAATGTCAGAAGTAATGTGTCTAGATTAAGTATGCGACAGCCCTTGGGTCACAAGTCAAAATCAGGCTCACTTTCCTTCAGATGAATCTCTCTCCCTCCATCATTTTCATCTCCATCTCTGCTCTCTCTCTTTCCCTTTTCAGTAATGTGTTGAAATGTAGGAAACCTGATAAAGATCTCCTAGCCCAGGGGCCTCAATTGTGCCAATAGATTATTCTTTCTTACCCCTGGTCAATATGTAGTTAATCCAGCATGAAATTATATTTTGTTCAAGATGAAAAAAGAGAGAACGCTTGTCATCATTTTTGAATGTTTGTGCCATCAAAATGTAAGGCTTTATAGATAAATACTTGCTCAGAGCAGAGTTGGATTTACTTTATTTCATAGCTGTCATGAGGCATTATGTATCTTTCCATCACCAAAGCAGATATGTTAAGCAATTGCTCAACACTTTTGTTATTATTATTATTACAAATGATGGAAAGAGGAGTAGTCATAGTCCTAGTTATAGTATTATGTTGCACACTGAACAAATACAACAGTATAATGACAGAGACACGTGAAAAAGTATTTATTATTTATAGCATATATTTACATATTACACCAATCAGGCATAGTATTATGAGCACCTTCTTAATATTGTGTTTGTCCTCCTTTTGCTTCCAAAATAATCCTGACCTGTTAAGGCCTGGACTCCATTAGACCCCTGAAGGTGTGCTGTGGAGTCTGGCACCAATATACTAGCAGTAGATCCCTTAAGTCCTTTAAGTTGCAAGGTGGGGTCTCCATGGATCAGCTAGCAGGTAATCTCATGAAAGGGTGTACGTGGTCTGCAACAATGCATAGGTAGAAGTACATGTCAAAGTGAAATCCCATGGTAGGACCCATGGTTCCCCAGCAGAATATTGCCCAAAGCATCACACTGCCTCCGCTAGCTTGCCTTCTTCCCACAGTGCATTCAGGTGCCATGTGTTCCCCTAGTAAGTGACGCACAAGCACTCAACCATCCACTTAATGTAAAAGAAAACGTGATTCACCAAACCAGGCCACCTTCTTTAGTTGATCCGTGGTCAAGTTCTAATACTCACGTGCCCATTGTTGGCACTTTCGACGGTGGACAGGGTTCAGAATGGGCACCCTGACTGCTCTGCGGCTATGCAGCTCCATATGCAACAATCTGCAGATGCCTAACAATAATATTCACTTCACTTGTCAGTAGTCATAATGTTATACCTAATCAGTGTATTTGATGAGGCAATGAGCATGTCTTTCTATTCTCTTCTTCATTCATGAGTCCATGCGCTCATAAAAGAAGCAGATCTGGTGCCTGACAACACATTCCAGGAAATAGCAGTGTCCATAATCCATTTAGTCCAGTATGTTATGCATTATTTTTAGCATCTGTGTGCACTGCAAGTATCCAAATTTACTTCTAAACAATGAAAGATCTGTCGAGTAAAACAATGCAGCTAAGTTTGTCTTTTGTGGCATTTTCTTAACCAAGGTTTGCAGTCTGCCCAAGTCTCATGACAAGCTTCAACAAACCTTAAGAAGCCTCACAGCATATTTTTTGCTAGCATTCTGTCCACCACAACAAACACACAAGACAAACAGGCCAGGGACAGAAGAACAAAAGGGGCTTTCAGTGCTTATTGTAACCCTTTTAATAACTAACAACCAAACCCTGCACATCCATTCCAAAGTCTGCCAGCAGTCTAGCTGGTGACATGGCACAACTGTGAGGTGGCAAGTGATAAATGGCTTGGCTTTGCTGAACCCTACAGTATTATCACCTCTCTAGTGCATCAGATGATGCATGTACAGTCCAGGGGTGTTGTAGGCTTTTAAGGTTGTAATGGATGCTAATAAACCGCCTCACCTGCACACTCACCAATCCTGTTTAACATGTAGTGATTAAGCAAGCTTAGCTGGTTAAGCTTAATCCACAGCGTTAATCCTTACTGTATTTCAACATAAACATTTTACTTCCAGCATACAGCATGCAGCAACAAATCATGCACTAAATATTATTTTTTTAAATGCCCAAATGCTGTGTATCAATGTATATATGTATTTACATTTGAATAGTAGTGAGGTTTGTAAAGAAAGAAAAACTGAAATAGTTAAATAAAATCCCACAAATGTCTATGTATAGACTAAAATAATAAAAATAATAATAATAATTTTTCTATGTACTTCCCCCATAAGAAAGGACCAATTAAAAAAATAATTGGATGTGGAAAATGTCTTAAGAGGTACAGTGATATTGTAGAAATACATTTATTACATTAAATGTAATGTAACCTTGTTACCTTTAGTCAAGCATAAAACCCCAGAATGTAACGTTGGCTTTGCTCAAAGAATCAAAGACAGAAAGGCTTAACGTTAACATTAAAATCTCACTCTCACAGCTTTTATACCAATTTCTGGCACACATAACACAACAGTTACATCACCCACAAATGGTGCTTTCCTCAGTGTGCAAGATTATGATCAAAAATTTCAAACATAATGTTAGTCTCACTTAGAAGCAGCCAGTAAAATGGCTGATCCTGCTGTTTTTCAAATTCCCCATCAGCCATTCATATATGCTGTTGTAGTGAACCAGCAATCACAGTTTAATGGGTCAGCCGACCCTCCTAGCTTAAACTGAAAACTACAGAAACAGCATTTTACTGGCAGTCATACATTAATGGAACAGATGGCTTATTCTCAAATAAAACAGGCATTCAACATCTCAAAAACAAAATTGCCTGAGACTAGGGGAATATTTTGCATTATGTGACCTGCTCAGCTGCACAGAGCTTAAATTCACCCCACCCCGCCACCAAAGGGAATAAACAACTATGGCACGAGGTATGGTGAACAATGTGTATTGTATAAAGTATTGGTACAGTCGGACTGAGCATGTACAAAGGACATCTGATATCATGATATTAATTAAATGCTGCATTATCTAAAAAAGGAAAAATAAAATAAAAAAAACTTAAACTATACATCTTTGTTTCCACTTCTTCCTTCATATTGTTCCACCTAAACATTTTTGTTTCCACTGGTTCCCAATTCACCCATTCTCTCTGCTAAGCTCAGAAAGCTGTTTTGGCACATGATAGTATTTTCTCCACTGTGTTAGCATATCTGCTAATTTCCTTTTAGGTGTATTGCTTTGGTTCTTGTGGTTTTGCATATGAGATGTTTTTTTATAAAAGTGACATAGTTGTCCCTTAATATAAAATCCAATAAATAAATTACTTCAATCAGACAATAAATCAGTAAATTAGCTCACAACAATGTGTCTAGTAAAAGAAAAAAAAAACTGTTTGCCAACATACAATTCAGGAAATATTAACGGCCTATTTTGTCAAAGCAGATGAGTTCAACTCACGTTGCACGCTATCAAGGGAAGCCATCTTTCATTGTCTGTGATTCTGCAATCGGAGCTTTGAACATCAGCACATCAGTAATAGTCCAACAGACAGGAGTTTTATACCAGTGTACCAGTATAATGCTTATCAGAGGAAGATGTCATAACACATCTGAAAGAAATTTCTAAGAAATTCTATCCTGTCTTACCTATTAAGAAATCAACTCATTCAAAGTGACCTTTATGCTGAATTTCTAGGGATGGATTATAAGTGGATGGATTAACTGTCTCATCGGTCCAGAGACCATAGACGTTGCGCAGAGTGGGTAAGAGAACTGTGATTTTAAGTTAATGAAAACACAAAAACAACAATCAAAAAACACAAAAATCTTACATGTATAATACTTTCCTGTGTACTGTTCTATGTAATTCTCCATCACCAAGAAAAATTCCTTGTATGTTGTGCATGCATGCACATACAAAACCAATTGCAAAACACTTGGGATGTTATGTAAAATCAACATCAAAAAACAGAATGCATTGATTTGCTCTAAATAATTTTTTCAATTAATCAGTTGATCTAATGATTAATTTTTCAGTTGAAGCAATTAATTATTTTTGAGGAGTTACTTATGCAGATAACAGGCAGCTACAGTGGAGCAAGGGACAGTTAGCGGCAACAAACTCACTCTGGCACTCTGGATGAAGGTACTGTAAGATACTAGTAAAAGATTTGCTTTTGTAATGTTGCCTGTTAGTGTTACTGATGTACTGTTAACTATCAGCATCAGCAAAGTAACAAAACCTGTCAGATAAAATTGTAGAACTGATCAAATTCAAACGATGCCCAACCCTAACAACAGTAGTGCTGCTGTGGCAACTTTACCTCATTAATGCTTTACAGAATGAATGGACAAAAATGCCCAAGAAAACACTCCAAAACTATTTGAAATCTTTCCAAGAGGAGTGGAATCTCTTATAGCTGCAAAAAGGGACCCGATGCACATAAGGTACACGCGTTGCATTGATGATACTTAATGAACCATATCCGGTTGCCATTAACGCTACAGTATGTTCCTTTGCAAAAACATATTTGTGGCCGGTTGTATAGAAGCGTAACATTAATATTTAGGAAGCACAGTTGACAGGAGACATCTGGACAGACAACAGATTCATTCAACATATGAACTGATTAATGTAGCTGTTGTAGACAGGGGCAGTAATATAGTAATATATTGCGTTACGTTACTTATGTAGGTGCGCAAGCACTGACTGATGCATTCACGGTCACACCTCCTCAGGTGAGTTGTAGAGTTAGCTGTGTACTTTACAGCAGCAAGACAGAGTTAGCTAATTACATCTGACTCATAAATCTTCTCGTCTCTCTTTTAAAATCCGTAGTGTTTCCTAATAAATTCATTAACATCTAATAGTAAAATACATCAGGCTGCATTGATGCAGACACATAATAACAAATTAATCTCAGTTTCTTTCCAAAATTTCATTGAATCATGGCAGCTCTACCAATAAAATTGCATTGTGCACATGAGTTTGTGTATCAATATAAATTGGTTAATCAGTCATTCTATTATGCATAGTATACAATTTCATACCACGCAAAAAGCACTAAAAACAACACGTGTAAGTATAGATTTATGCATGTGTAAAATTACCTGCATCATATGTCATTTTACAACGGTGCTTGTAACACAGAAAAAGACACAATGATGTCTTTAAAAAGAAACTGGGAATATGCCAGAACAAACGTGTTCACTGGTTTATGTTGAAAGAGACTGCAACACCGTTCCAGTTCCAGTAGGCAAGTTGTTTTCAACTGAAATGGCCAAAGCAATATTGCCAGAAACGTCTGCACATTGCTTACTGAAAAGTAAAATATCCATAGTCTGTAGGATGTGTTCATGTGTGATGATATTTTTCATCATATAATAACACAGACAATGGTTTAGTACATGGATATTCCACTTTTTAACAATTTTGATTAATAAAATCACATTCGTCTTTAATGTGAACATGTCAGAAATCTGGTAGACAATGAAGTGAGTGTACAATACTTAAACCGCTAACTTAACACGAGATGAGTCACTAAACAGCGTCAGTGAATGTCTCTCTTGTTTGACTCCTCCACTGTCTGTATTCACTGTGTGTGGGAGCAGCAGCCAAAATGAAATGTAAATGAGCCAAAATGACCAAAGCTTCACCCCCATTATTAGTCCTGTGAACATTTTCTTAAACTTAATTATATTTAACTTGACTACTTAGGTTTAATATTGTTTTCTCAAAACACAGTTCAGTAGCTTGAGGTTATTCCAATGTATGGATTCACTTTGTTGAGGGTATATCATTTGTGTATTTTACTTAAAACCAAGCCAGTCTCATTATATAGTTTATTATATTGCAATCTAAATATTGTCCTGTTGTCTTATTCTGTGTGTTGGACTTTTGTGTAATTTCTAGATTTCTATATTCTGGATATTTGTGCTTTTTGCCATTGAAGGAGGATATGTCCATAAATTATTAATAATAAAATACTGATCTAATATTTGCTGTTTTTGTAGTTGTTGTTAAAAATGTTGTAATTCTTGTAATTATTTGGTTTGTGTGTTTGACATACTAGTTAAAGAAAAACTTGCCTTTTGCTGCTTGCCACATAGAAAGGAGGAGAGGTGCTAGGAGAAGAAACCAGCACTGTGTGCATCTGGTTAACCAGCTAAGGAGACAACAGGGGGACTGTTACACATAGATGTCTTATTTTTAAATTAACCACATTTTTTATCAGTCTTTAATTCTTGTTCATCTCATCCACTTTGTGCTACTTGACGTGGCTACTGTGAAAAATAGAGCTGCTTCTGGCATCCACCAGCAAAGTATTATATTATAGAGTAGCAGCGTTTAGCTCCAGGTGTCACAGCATTGTCATTCTGCACCGCTGCCGGATCTGGTGGAAAACAGGGTTAAGTAAAAGTATCATTACGTCAATGTAGATATAGTCAAAGTCAAAGTCACCGGATTGCAATGGAAACTTACTTAAGTAAAAGAATTAGTGTCTAAACATAAAGAACACTACCAAAGCAAAGGTAATCTTTTACTGTAGAATGGTTTCTCTCAGAATTATGTCATTGGGTAATAATTAGTAACGCATTAGTGTGTAAATATCACAGATGGAGCTGGTAAAGCTGGAGCTCATTGTAACCATTTTATGTACTGACAGGTGGAAAATTGATAATAATACATCATTTATTTGCAGATTTATATTTTGTATCACTCTGCATGTGTAAGGTTACTAAAGCTGTTGAATAATTGTAGCATGGTAACAAGTAATATTTCCTTCTGAATTGTATTCAACTACTGAAGTATATAACTCCTGCAAATGTATTCTGTGCTCCAAAACGCAAGGAAATCATAAATCATGTGCCTGTCAAAAAAAAGCTAAATTAAAATTAAATAACAGCTGAACTGAATCAAATTGTACTTTGTCCTGCATCATATTGCTATAATTTTCACTATACTGATTTTGTACCAAGTTGTTGACCACGCATCAAGGTATATTGGATCGTTGACTCTATAATAATAAACAATTTGAGTACACATCCTCTTTACCCATGTTAAAAAACACAAATATGCGAGTACTGAGAGTAATATTCTTTCACAAATATAATAAGAATAAAATAGCATCTAAAAAATAACTTTACGTCGACCCACAGCCACCTCCTAGAACCCAGACAACAACTAAGCCCTCTTAAAATGTAGTGTAAACCCCAGATGTGTGCTACATATATTTAGATTCTGTCTTACAGGAATTGTCACAGGATCATTGCAGACAGTGACAGAGACAGTGAATCAGGTGAAGAAGTTGCTACAGAAGAAAATGGATATTATTTAGATCAAACTATATCAGAAGGTGAAAATATAACCCTTCTGAGTCACTAAGGGCAGATGGGCAGTGACTGAAGGACAGTCATGATGATGCATATCGGAAAATCATTTCAAACTTTAATGCTTATCCTATGCCCTCGATTGAGGTGGTGGCTGAAGAAGCCAAGTTTTCCAGGAGAAAGCTTCATCCACCAAACTGCAGTTTCTTCAAATAAATCCTCATTGTCCAGATAGAGACTTTCATCTCTTCATGTTTTTGATTATTGTATTGCACCTACCCATTTCAAGGCACATACACTCTATCACAAAGATTGTAGCCTGTTCATTCAGACAAGATAGGACGCAATTTCCTCCATCATGCCTCAGCATGTTTCTGAAATTTAGCTACAAAACCTGTCTAACCCATGCTGTAACTTCACAAGCAGTGCCAAAATCTCCATCGCTCTGTACCCGCCTGTCCTTGCAAGTTGATAACAATCTATAATAACCGCAATACTGATTTCAACAATCCTAAGATACACTATGTCCATGACAAGAGCTGTAACCATAGATCTATCTGATTTGTGAATTATTTTCTTGTTCTGCAACTAGGGAATCAAAGGAATTTTTTTGAATTATCTTATGCATGCTAATTACCAAAAATATACAGTAAGTGACCATTTCTTGCTTTATTTTTGTAAAAGGAGATTAATACCACTGGGCGGCACACAAGGGCTTGCAGCTGTACACTCCCTCGTCCACTGCCAGCCTTTCATCCAATGGCTTAATACTGATTCTTACAGGAACACTGTGGCTCTTAGAGTTCAACCAGTCGGGCCAGGGTGGCAGTGCACTACAGCACAGGAACACACTTTAGCAGTGACTCAGATTTCACTAAATTGTCTAGTAATCTATATAGCACTGAACCCATTAAATAATTTGACAGCTAAATGAAAATCACATAATAAATGATAAATGTTGTTTCTGTTATACTGTAGAATGCATCATGGAATGCAGTTCGTCTTCTCAAAGATACATACTGCTACGTAGTCACCAATCTGTAACGACCTGTTTGTGTGCATCAATGTGTGTCTATGGTGCAGCTCAAGGAGGTCTTCCAGCTTGGAGGTTAATCTGGGATTTGTGCAGCTGTATGAATCAGCATTAAGCCCCTGACATTGACATAATGGTGAGGTTGCGTTCTCAGACACAGTTTAACGCAGTAATGGAGATCTCATTGCTGATGTCCATGGAGCTTGTCTGGAGGAGGTCAGATTGCTGCAGCACTCAGTCTGCTGTCCTCATCATTCTTGCTATCAGCTCAGCTGACCCCCATCCGATATCAGCCCCAGACCTACTAAGGAGAGGAGCACAGCTTATTTTTCTTTAAAAGTAAACTAGAAATATGTATGAGCCATTTCAAGTTTTGACACTAATGCCATATTATTTTCCCAAAGGGAAATTTATGAATAGCGTAGATAAAAAGCATACAATAATAGCAAAGTGATTTACTTGGCAATAAATGCTGACCAAATAGATATTTTATCATTGTATCACAACACATCCAAGTTCCTTATTCCCTGTTTTCTATTACTGTTTGTATGATAAAGAATTCATGTAAGAAGAGAAATATAACTTTGATTAGTGTAAATCATACCCAGATATACACAGCTGCATATATTTCAAACTCTGTTTAAAATGTTGAACTGATGTGACTGTAAAGTTGTTACTGGGTGGGAGAGCTCAGATTCGTAATTAATGCTGAACGAGGTTCAGTGGGTAGTGCTATGTGGGAGGTGCAGCAATTTTCATTTTAAGAATCAATTCAGTCAGTACTGTAGAGAGATCAAGGACTTGTAGACAATTACCCCACATATGACAAGAAGACTCCAATCATGCTCAGGTAACAGTCTTTAAATTTCATTACTTATGACAAGCTTCCAAATAAAAGCTATAATCACTGTGCAATTACAGCCCAGCACCTAATTTTTCTGAAAGATACTCTAATTTTACCACAGAGGTTTAACTGGACATTTACTCTCTTATTTGCCTTATTGCTTATTTGTTATGACTTGTCAATTTCATCTCAAAGGAATGTTGATATTTTTTAATGGGGGAATTAAAGCATTTACTGGTTTAGCCAAACCCTAGAAACACATCTTATATTCTTTCTGACTGCACTGCGCTCTTTATTACATCATGGCCTGGCATCATAATGCAAAAAATAAATAAATAAATAAATCATACAGTATGGCCGCAGATGTAGCCTCCCTAGAAGTGTCCTTCTACTTAGCTTGTTTAGGGTCCAAAAGTGTGTTTGACAGAGTGATTAATGAATTTTTGCATTTTGCTATGGATGTGTGAAATGTTAAGGCATGTGTGAAAAGAACAGACATGCTTCCCATCAGATGTTTTGAAAGATGGAGGATGTGCTGTATTGTACAATCTCCAAAGTAATTAATAAAACAGTACAGTAGCTGATTTTAGCAGATATTTTTGCAGATATTTGGAATTTTTTTAAGTATTGGCATCGGCTAATAAGTCTTTCCGTGGCCACTACACAAACTACAAACTCTACAATCTAATTTACATATCATGATCTGAGCACTGGCTCCTGGCTCTGGCTGCTTTACATAAGCACATGGCTAATTGTCATACAATGCACACATACATACATACATGTACATATTACCAGCATGTCCAAATAGCAAGTCCAAAAACGTTATAATCTAAATAATTAGCCAAATGGATCTAACAGTGGTTTATATAACACATTTCAACACAAATCAGCTCACATACCAGCGATGTCTCTGCTGATGAAGCATTCTCTACATTCCAGTGTTTTAGTTTAGTTTAGTTTTGTTTTTGTATATGTTTCACCAAAAGAAAAGAAAAGGATGCACTAAATGGTACCTCAATTGTTAAAATTTGTATTTAGGTTTCAAATATGTATGCATAATAATAATAATAATAATAATAATAATAATAATAATAATATGATATAGTAATAATAATAAACATTTAGTTTCACCAATTTTCTGCATTTCTCATTTACTGTAATTACATGTATCATATTGACCATTAAAATTCCCATATCGGTCAACCTCTAATAGAAAATACTCATGCCATTATATGTGCAACAGCAGCTAAAACGTGCTTAGGAATCAGTGGTCATAAAGATCCCTGTCTGTTAATTCTATGCGTAAAAGCATATTTATAGTAGTTCACATAATTTTGAGTGTTAATTTTAATTTTTATGTTTTAATTTTTTAACTTTCTGTAAAATTTAATTTCTCTCTCCAAAACCACAGTCTCCCTTACTTAAAGGGGATGAGAGACGGTTTGATTGGTCATTACTGACTCAAGTCCCAACTCCACCTGCTCATTAAGCATTTGTCCCAGAAATAATGTATTCTGCCTTTCTTCCAGATTAAACCTGGTCGCACCTAGCTTTGCCTGGTGCGACCTGTAATGCCCACGCCAGTGGTCACAAAAATCACGAAAAGATAATTTGACATTACACCTGAAGAGATTACGCTTGCGTTTGGCGGTGCCTTGTTTTAGGAAAATGGGGACCTGTGTGTTTTTTGTCTTATGAGTGCTATGCTAGTAGCATTGACATTGTTACATCGGAAAGAGGATCACTCATGTATTTGCCTAGCTTACAAAATTGACATGGCCATTGGTGGTGTTGTGCTTTTATTGTGTGGCCAGTGAGTGCATTTGGTGCAAATTAATCTGTAGGATACAGACAGTCAGCATTTATCTGGGTTATTGTTGTTTTCAATATTTCTGTGACTCATACTAATCTGATCTTCAAAATCAGGAAGGGTGTCAAATATCTTTTCACATCACAGAAACTTCATCATTTTCTGGTGTGGGATTGTGATATGTATTCTTGTCAGGTACAGTATGGTTGGGGTTCAGTTACAATAGAGGTTTTCCACTTTATTCAATAGCTATCCTTTTTCATTTCATTTTAATCTCTAAATGCTACCTGTGATAGCTGTAGACTTCATACATTTTTTCTAATTGTGCACTCCTGGAACATTAGAAGGCCACTTAGAAAAACGTTGAGCTGTAATCATATGTAACACGTTTATAATTGGTGAAGGAATTCATGAAAATATGAAATAATGTAATCCACCACTGAGGAAATTACAGTGCTTTTGGGTTTTAATGTGTAAGTAACTTATACTAGCCATAAAGGTTTAACAGCTCCATTATTTCATTTACATGTGTTGCACTTGGAAATAATCCTAAGCGTTTCATTCAAGACACAGTCAGTAAGAATGGATCATATTTTGTAAATAAAAGTAAGGCGATTTAAAAAAAAAGATTCACTTTAGAACATTCTGTAGAGCAGTGGACATCTGCTATGAAGTTTGTGAGATCTGATAGCCAATGCCCCTAGCTTTAATTAGCTCACAACACTGGCCATGAACATTACACCAATTATCTTTCTTCAAGCGTCCACTGGGAGGAAACGTTACCCATGGCAGGTTCTCTATAGGGGATGCTTTGGCAGCTGCACATCTAATTACACCTATGGGGAGAATCTCTTGGATATCAGAATTGTCCAATTTATGCTCATACTGGGCAATTAACAGACCCTGTAAGCCCCTGGCAATGACTGAGCATCTAGCTTTATTAAAATACACAGTACACCGTGTCACATGTGTCATTCTGTAGCGAGCAATGCATCCTATATGAAGATTTTTGCAGACATGTGTGACTGATGCATGTGAGACTTAACGTCTTCCTAATCCTGTCATCTGCATGTACTGTAGTTTTTAATTGCATTAATATTTAAACAGTTACTGCGTGTCCATTAAGATGTTGTATCAGCAAGATTGCAGGTTTTTCAACATCCAGATGAATAATGTATTTTTACATGCAGTTTTGTGCAATCCTTTCTATTTCATGGAGAACTTGAATATTGGAAACCCAATTAGAAGATCAATGGTCTTAATCTGGTATTAACACCACAGGTTTTCTCATTTCTGTCAACTGTCTTTTTAGTATCCCTTCCTGTAAAATATAGTTACCTAAGGAAGTATTTGGAACTCTAAAATATAAATGTACAAAATTTCTTGAAAATCAAAAACGTGAAAAATCTTCTTTGTGTGTCTTTATAAGTGTGGTTTTAGGCAGTCGATCACATTCTTCCTTACACATCCACTGCCATCTGTCACTCCCTCAATGTGGGGGTGGGGTGTCGCCCAAGTCTCGGGTTTTGCATCATCTGAAGCAGGTTTTCGTTCCTTTCTGTACTTGGCTGCAATTACCCTCCTCTCAGTTCTAACCAGTGCCTCTGCTTCCCATAGCATGATGTTGTCACCACCATGCTTCACCATAGAGATGGTATTCATGTGGTGATGCCTGGCGTTCTGCCTCATTTTTGTCTCTTCCAATTGGAGAATACTTTCCATCATACTCTTCCATGTAAATACAGGCAAACTGTTGGCTGTCATGTGCTGTTCTCACTCATAAAGGCTTTCATCAAGCTAGATTAGTCAAATGTCAAACACTAGGAAGAGCCAGGTGGGTGGTTTCAGACTTCTTCTATCTTGAGGCCACTGTACCCCTGTGTGAACATCTAAAGCTTTGGAAATGGAGTTCCTGTTCAAAGGACAGTTTTTGTCCTAAGATGCAGTGTTAATTACACTAGTGCTGTTCTACACAAATATAAATAAGTTACACTGTAGAATATTTTACAGTAATTAGGTGGAATCCAATAAATTACAACAAATGCTTCACCAAAAGTCTAAATAGTTATTGTTTTTTTTTTTGCTTGCTTGTTTCTTCTATTTATTTATTATTTGTATTATTTATTTTAAATTATGAGTTATTCAGAATAGATTACTGTAAAAATGGCTCAATTTTATTGGTTACTTTTAACATTAAAGCTACAACATGCAACAAACCTTTGGTAATCAACTTAGCAGTAGCAAAAGACTCAGAATCATTCTACTCCTTCCCTCCCTCTCCTCCACTGCACTTCACTATGCCCAGCCCTACAGGTAGTAGCCTTTATACCATTTATTTATTACATTTACAGTTGTGAATTCCACAAGACGTACCAGACAACAAGACATAATTGACCTTCTCTGATCAGAAGGGTGAGGCTCACTATTAGAATCTAATATCAATGCACTGCTGCCAGGCTGAATCTCAGTTACACAAGCCTTGGACAGCACCTCTTCAAAAATGGGAGTGGAATGGGAGGGTTGCACATCATAGTGCATCTCAGAAGTGTCCCAGAAGTTCCACTTAAGACATGCCCTAAGTCTGTTTTTGAAGAGAGCTGCTTCTGGGACACTTCTAAAAAAAGGTTAAATCTATCAGTCTGGTATATTTCAGCCAGTCAGCCAGGGTATATTTCACATGTACTGTATGTGAAATATAGCCTTGCTACACAGATATGAAATAATTATGAAGGCAAATACATTTTAACAAAAACCCAGGTAAAATGTTTTGATCTATGTCTTAACGAGTCATCATAAGGACTGATCTGTAGACTAGGTAACAGCACAACATATAAAGAGGAACAACAGTAAAAACAAATGGACAAAAATAAGGCCTTAAACTATATGAAAACAAATACAATTCAGGGTTACATTCTATATTTTCTACAAATCTACAACATGATCACAAATTCAATTTTAAAGTAGAAGAGGTCTGAATACGTTTTATGCCACCGTACAAAACGTAACCCACATGAACAAAGACACACATTCAAGCATCTGCAAGTGCGGAAGCCACTCGTAAAGTAGTAATTCACTCTGGTTGAAGATCACTCTATTAGATGTTTATTCATGTTGTCTGTTTGGCTAAAACAACAAATTGTTACCATTTTTTCACACATCAAAAGATAAAAGTTGAAATGTGAGCTCCAGATTGGACCTATATAGAGTTTTAAATATTCCTCCTTTCAAAGTAATCACAGATTAAATTTTCAAAAGGTCAACTGGAACAACGCAACCTGAGGCAAACTAGAGGCACACCATTCCAGGAGAGCCTATGTTCAATAATGTATGAATGCATGCTGTTTCGTTAAAATATATGCCAGTTGAACAATGTCTTTGATGAATATCCCATTATTTAAACAACCCTTTTATGCAAATAAAATGTCAGTGTTTTGATGGGTTTTTTGGCCAGAATTCCGGGAGAAATAATTTGGTGACTAATTTTCTGCTAGACAATGGCCAACTGCACCCTACTGTCTGCCTGCTTCTAAAATAGGATGGAACTCCAGAGGTGTTATAGATTATTTTTTGCTTTGTCATACACATACAGTACAAGGCTGTAAGAGTCACTAATTCATGATGAAGCTCATATGTAATATACCAGTCCATAATACTAGGCCTTTTTTCATATGTCTAAGAACAAATAATGCAAGTATGCTTGACTACATGGCTAAAAGTGTATCCTACCATATAGAACTGCACTATTTGGTAAAAAAGTCTAACTTCATATAATTATTGTTGTTGTTGTTATTACTTTACTCGCTTCACCTTGTTGTGTTTTTGCATTTGGGTCTGGAACCAGTGTGTGTTGACCACGTAATTGCTAATTATTATCTCTAAAGCCGAAAGGATCTAAGAGACAAGCTAATCTGTAGCTATACGAATGTTAGAACTAAAAAAAAGTTTATGTGACCACAAGCAATGCTGCTTAAAGAGAGACTGACTGATCACCTCTGTACACAAACACAAAATAGGTTGTCTTGTTCACACACATAAGTATTTATTCAAAGTTATCCGAAATCTACTTTTTAGTCAATTATACAAATTTATACAGTATTTTTATGGCTTAACAGTGCACCCCCTGCCCCCCCTTTTAACATTTTCGTGTTTGGTAGAATTCATCCCCAGAATGGTCCAATCTGGATTTCTCCCCTGTGATATAGGAGCAGTAATACAGGCCCTCCCCTGGGTCTGGCCAATAACCATCCACCTCAGCCTCTGCCCAGCGCTTGGTGTCTGCCACACTGGGTCTCCACTTGTGCAAGCCAGGCAGATTTCAGTATGTATGCATGTATGTATATATGCACACATAGTGACAATCGATTTGTAGCAGCTGGATTAACTTCAAAACTTTTTTACTGTTTGTTACCTAAACCTAGGTCTAGTTAGTAAAGTTTGAAGCCATAAGTGTTACCATTTTAACATGTTTTGTCTTGTTTTAACTGGAGTAACTGTGTGTGTGCGCATGCATCTGCGTTGACGCACTGTCAGATAGTTTCACAGCGAAATGTTTAGGGTTGACTAGAGACATGCTGTGAGAGTTTTAAGGCTATTTATGGACATATTTTCGGCATGAAAAATTACAGACACATTCTGGGGACATCAGGGACCCCTTTTTAATCCCCCAAAAGATTATAACCTTTAGGGGTTTAGACTTTTTTTATTTTGTGCTTACATAATCACACAGATTGATATGGCACAAGATTGCTACTGTAATTATATTAATTGTACAGCACTTTTCTGAAATATGTTAAAACTGCCAAAAGTTGTTGGCATAGCCTATGCTCTTTTTTTAATAGAACAAATGTGGCTTTAATTCTGACTGAAGACAGACTACTTGAAATATCACTATAATTGATTAATTTATCACCTGGGTACTAAAGTTAATATTTTAGAATATGTTTGTTAATAAATAGCCATGGTATAAAAACAATAAAACTTCACTGTTTTATTGTATGGTAAACCACAGGCATGCTCATATGCATAACAAAAGAGCTTGAAACCCACAAAGAGCAGAGCACTGTTTCAGTGACAGTAAAGAACACTTTTAGCCACACCTGTGTACTATGATAATCTTTTAAATGTTTGGTTATACATTTGGAATTTAACACATTTATGAATACATTACTTACTTTTTATAGTGGTCTGTTTAATATGGCCCTGAGGATATTAATGTTTACCATTTCTTCAAGAAAATATTTTCCAGTGTACTTTGCTTTAGGTCCAATGGTATGTCAGTTTACCCATATGAATAAGCCTCATTTTTATTTAGCCTTTCAGCTGCCATGCTTGGATGAATGGAAAGAAAAGCCTCTGGGAACTCTAGGAATACAAATGAGACTGAGAATTCTTTGACACATGCCGTGTCAGAAATGATAAGTTTTAATATTTTCTCCCTTCCAGTTTTCTGGTGCTCTCCTAGACTTCAGGTTACTGACAGGCCACTTCACAATTCCAGATTTTTCAGCGAGAGCAAGGTTATGGGGTTCACCTTTAGCAGTTGACCACAGGTGACATCCTATTGATAGAGAGGGTCATGGTCTCCCCTGTTTCCTCTGCCGCTTGGCAGCCTGCCTTTTCCAGGAGTGCACTGCCTCTTTTTTTACACTCTGTCTTGTGCATGTGACAGGTGACACCGACGACACTGGCCCTTGCTTGTTTGTTTTTCAAGCAGTTGCCAGAGTTAAGTAAAGTCAAACCACTGAATAAACACAGAAACAGATCCATGTGCTGTACATATCAGAAGTAAATGTCAATAGAAAGTATACATATAGTAGTTATTATAATAGTTGTAATATACATAATAATATATGTTATATAAAGTGGATATAAAAAGTCTTTTTGCGAGATAAAAAAATGAGGCCAACATTAATCATTTCCCAACTTTTTCCACTGTTAATATGACCTATAACTTGTACAACTCAATTGAAAAAAAAGCAGATTTTCTAGAGGGGGAAGTAAAAATAAAAAACTAAAATAATGTGGTTGGATAAATATACACACCCTTAAACTAAGATATAGTTGAAGCAAATCTTGATTTTATTACAGCACACTGGGTAGGAGTCTATTAGCATGGCATGTCTTGAATTGGCAATATTTGCTCACTCTTTTGCTCTTTTGACGTCCAGTTCTTTATAATGTCAAATTTTGTGCCATATTTTCTCCAATTAACAATGACTGTTATCACTGTGTTCCATAGTATATCTAATGCCTTGAAAATTCTTTTGTACCCTTCTCCTGACTGCTACCTTTAGTAATGAGATCCCTCTGATGCTTTGGAGGCTCTCTGTGGACCCTGGCTTTTGCTGTAATATGTGACTATGAAAATGTCAGCAAAAGCCTACTAGAAAAGCTGAACTGTGTTTAGGGTTAATCAGAGGCATTTTAAATGATGGTAGGTGTGTATTGATTCCTATTTACCATGAGTTTGAATGTAATTAGTAAATTCTGAAATGTATGTATTGCATATTATCTTCCTGTATACATGGTGATCTGACTTAACTTGATTTCAGCAAGGAATTGAAAATGCAAGCTATAAAATGTCTGATCTCCCAGAGGATTTAATGGAGAATTTGTGCTGCACGATTAATCTAATCACAACTGCAATGTCAATAATCTCAATATGATTTTTTGCCAAATGGTGCAGCCCTATGGAGAATTAAAACGTGATAGGAAATGTCCAAAATCTCCCACTATTAAAAACTTTGGGGCTTGTGTGGGAGTTTGTGTAAATAAAAGAGGGCAATAATAATCTCCCTAGTCCTGATAATTGCAGTCAATTTAGCTGTGAGTAGATGTGAGGGTGAATAGAGCTGGCGTTATCTACATGGGACCAGCCTGTGATAGTAACGTAGAGTCTCAGGGTCCTAGGAGACTAATAACACAGTAGGATTACTGAGCGCTCACTCTGCTTGCACCAAGGACATTTGCCAATAACAACTTTATCTGCCTCTTCCATGTGCCTTGGGTTCTGGCATTTATAACTACTTGAAATTAAGAATCGCTTTGTTTTGTCTCCAAGCTGGGGATTGCTGACTGTGGCTGTAATCAAGAAAAATGAAAGATTCTTTTAGAAACCTTTTTGATGAAACATAAGAGCAATTTCATGTAACTGTCGTTTTGCCATTTCCTTATCACCTGATTAATCTAAGAGAGTTGCCATTTGACGAGAACCATTTGAGGTTTCAAAGAGTTTTCTATGTGTTTTCCAGTCACAACTGCAGTACTCATCCTTCAGAGAGATGTTGCACATTACAACACCTACTGACTTATTAATAGGGTCTTTCAAGTGTCTGTTGGTTTGCATTAATTCATTGAACCTAACTGCATTAACCTAAAAGCATTTTAGCCTTCATCTTATGCTAGTCTACTCCTCTACCTCTACTACTCTTCAGAATATCTCATCTCCTACCTAGGGGGTTACATGTTATATATATATATATATATATATATATATATATATATATATATATATATATAGTCAATCATAGACATGTTTT